>JBBPTG010000037.1:0-184378 GCA_038093975.1 Chalciporus piperatus
AACAATTCGTGCTTAATTCCCTTAAGGTAAATTATTCGAAAAAAGAAATCCCATCAAAAATACATGTAAGGAATCAGAATCGAAAAACGAGCTGGATCTCGCTATTACTATTATGTACGACAAAGGGGAGCAATGGAAGAAAATGGAGTTTGCCGCTCTATTGGATTCCGGCGCAACCGAAACTTTTATAGATAAATCGTTCTGTGAGCGACATGGTTTGACACTGGAAGAACTTCCTTTTCCTATTCCAGTGTATAACGCCGACGGCTCAGAGGGAGCGATAGGCGATGTCACTCACAAGGTTTCGCTTGTTTTGGGACACAATGGACATTTTGAGCATATGGACGCTTTCGTTTCTGTACTTGGCACTCATCACATGATCATCGGCTACGATTGGCTCGAGAGGCACAACCCTGAAATCGATTGGGTAGCCAAACGAGTACGATTCACACGCTGTACAGATCAGTGCAAAGTAGTCAATTATCATTTGAATCGTTCGTTTTCTATTCGTCGAGTGTTTGAGGCGGGGCTCACCGAGAAAGTCCCAGTAGAACTCCACGAGTACTTAGACGTCTTCTCAGAGCAAGAGAGTGAGCGTATGCCTACCCGAAAGGCGTGGGACCACGCAATAGATCTCAAACCTGATTTTGTTCCCAAAAAGGGTCGGGTGATTCCGATGTCCGAACAGGAACTAGATGACGTTAAAAAGTTCATCGATAAGGAGTTATCGAAAGGATATCTTCGTCCGTCGAAATCCCCTCAGACATCTCCTGTTTTCTTTATTCCAAAAAAGGACGGTAAAAAGAGATTAGTGATGGATTATCGTTATGTAAATGAGGGAACTGTCAAGAACGCTTACCCTCTTCCCCTCATTTCCGGACTTATCGACCAGCTCAAAGGAGCTGATATGTTTACTAAAATGGACCTACGTTGGGGTTATAATAATGTTAGAATAAAAGAAGGCGACGAATGGAAAGCGGCTTTCGTTACTCCATTTGGCGCTTACGAACCTGTTGTTATGTACTTTGGACTTACGAACTCGCCTCCCACATTCCAACAAATGATGAATGATCTATTTAGCGATCTCCACGGAGTTCTTATTATTTATATCGACGATCTCATGATCTTTACGTTCGGAAAAACTAGAGCAGAGCACTTAGAAATAGTTAAAACCGTATTGCAACGTCTCAGAGAGAACGATCTTTACGTAAAACCAGAAAGTGTAGCTTCGCGGTGGATTCCGTAGATTTCTTGGGAATGGTTATCTCCCAGAAAGGCGTAGAGATGGACACTTCAAAAGTGCAGGCTATTTTAGACTGGCCGGCGCCAACTCGGTTGAAGGGTGTTCAGTCCTTTTTAGGATTGGCAACTTCTACCGACGCTTCATTCAAGGCTTCGCTGACATTGCTCGTCCCTTGAATGACCTTACCAAAAAGGACACACCATACCGGTGGGGACCGGAGCAACAGCAAGCTTTTGACAAGCTGAAGCAGCAATTCACTACCGCTCCGCTTTTAGCTTATCCTGACCGCTCTAAAGAAGTCAGAGTAGAAACGGACGCTAGTGATATTGCAACGGGAGCTGTGCTCTCGGTTAAATGTAATGATGGCCTCTGGAGGCCTTGTGCCTTCATTTCCCATTCCTTTAGTTCTGCCGAGAAGAACTACCCGGTTTATGACAAGGAGCTTCTAGCTGTCATTCGGGCTTTGCAGGAATGGAGACATTATCTAATGGGTCGAGAACATTTCGAGATTTGGACAGACCACAAGAATCTCGAATACTGGAAATCTCCCCAAACTCTGAGCCCACGCCAAGCACGATGGAACGCGTTGCTCTCAGAGTATAATTACTCGATTATTTATAAACCGGGTTCTACAAATGGAAGGGCTGATGCTTTATCTCGTCGTGAAGATCACGGAGAAGCAGATCCCGATCATAACAAAAATATTACTGTCCTTCCTGCTTCTGTTTTTATTAATACGATTACTCTTTCTTCACCTATTTATGACGAAATACAAAATGAATCAGAAAAAATCAAAAATGATACCCTAGATGGCTTCGTTTTTGACGAGGGATCTATAGTATTTAAAAATGACAAAAACAAAGTTTTCGTTCCTATTTCTTTACGTACTAAACTACTCACAATCCTTCATGACTCTCCTATTGGCGGCCATGGTGGCCAAGGACGTACTTTACATCTGGTTACTCGTTATTTCTCGTGGCCTGGTGTCACAAAGAACGTTAAAACTTACGTAGAACATTGTCAGACGTGCGCCCTCACGAAGGGAAAGTCAACTGCACAAACTGGCAAATTAATTCCCCTTCCCGTTCCGAAAGAACCATGGAAGGACATATCTATAGACTTTACTACGGGTTTTCCCAAATCACGTGGCTTTGATGCTATTTGTGTAATTGTAGATCGCTTCTCTAAAGAAGTAGAGTTTATCGCTTGTAAAAAGACAATTTCTTCGAAAGAATTAGCTATTCTATTTAGAGACAATGTTTGGTGTAGACACGGACTTCCCTCTTCGATTGTTTCAGATCGAGGACCGCAATTTGCATCGGAGTTTACTTCACAGCTTTGCACCCTTCTAGGAATAGAACAGAAGCTGTCAACCGCTTATCACCCCCAAACCGATGGCCAAACGGAGCGTATGAACCGAGAACTCCAGCAGTATCTCCGCGCTTACGTGGCTAAACGTCAAACGGAATGGGCTGATTGGTTGAAGATAGCGCAGTTCCATCACAATTCCTCCCTATCCACTGCCACCGGAACGATTCCCTTCGCTATAACAAAAAACTACTTCCCACGCATGGGATTCGAAGGCGATTCATCTCCGGCTGGCACATTCCTAGAGAAATGTGGAAAGGCACACAAAGAAGTCGAGCAGGCGTTAGAAGAAACTCAGAACCGGATGAAAGAGCAAGCGGACAAGCATCGGTCCGAAGCTCCAGATTATCAAATCGGAGATGTCGTTATGTTATCCACGGACAACCTCAAACTACCTTATCCTTCCAAAAAGATGACACAAAATTGGATCGGACCGTATAAAATCACGAAGGTCCTTCCCAATGCAGTCACATTAGACTTGCCCAATTCTATGCATATTCATCCCACGGTTAATGTCAAACGAGTCAAACCGGCTAAAGAACCGTTGGAAGGGCAACCGGTCCGTCTTCCGGATCCGGTAGTAGTCAACCAAGAGGGAGAAGAAGAGTATGAGGTGGATTACGTAGTAAAATCTCAGGTTAAACAAGGACAGTTAGAGTACCTGGTTCATTGGAAAGGCTGGGACATATCGGACCATACATGGGAAAAGGCAGCGCATTTGTCAAATGCACCCGAAGCTGTCAAAGCTTTTCACAAAAAGCACCCGTCCGCCCCACGTCGCATTAACATGACCATGGGAAATTTCTCGGCCTTGTTTCAGAAATATGAAAATCTGACAGAGGTTCCTGTGCGGAAATTGCCGAATCGCCTGGAATGCGATTCCTAGAGAGGGGATAGTGTTATAGTATTTAAAAACTTTTCAAACTTTTGCCTACAACGGTATTCGAACTCTGGACTTTGTCTACAACTTAGGGGTCAAGCCGGATTCATCTTAATTCGCTCCGGTAGTCCCTGTAGCATTACGTAAACTATTACATAATCAGGTCACGTGACAAAGGTCCAGACTTAGATGAGTCAGCAATGATGTCATGGCCTAGACCCTAATCCGTGCCTGGTACCTTTTCTTATCGTTGTCCCTTTACCTTATCTATCTTTCTCTTTATGATTTCCTTATTCGGCTGATTGGTCTGTGCGCACTTCTCAATAGTATATAAGTAGCCCTGTACTTATCACAGACCCCAGTCTAATCCATTTGTTGCTTCACCGCAATTAAGCTTTAGTACTCAGCATATTCCTTCGCAAGGCCTAGTGTTGCCTTAAGTCCCCGCTGTGTTGTGACTCAGTCATAACAACTCCGACCTCAAACTGACCTCAGACCCGCTTAGGTCACCTTGATATCAGACACGTTACCTCACTTTGATACATTACCCAACCTTATTGATATGTAACTCTGTCACTCAATTTCCCCATCACACATGCGTGACGGGGAAATTCCGAGAAATGTTAGGTATAGGATTAACCAAAATGGGCGTGTAGACCAGATTACAGTTACTGACCAATCCCACTGGCACCTTCACATCTTCCGCTGGCACAATGGGCAACGAACACCCAGCGTCGAACGTCTGTTCCTTCAATCACAGAGTCCATGTCGGATATTTCTCAGACTCTGACTCCGACTAGAACGTCTCAGAGGCCGAACTCAACGATGTCGGCCTCGCACAAGAAATGGACTCGGTTAGGCAAGAAACCGTCGAATACCGACCCAATTCGTGGAGCATAGCTAAGATCAACGCAGCGTCTCATCCGGCCGTTGGACGAGGCTCCGCCATCCCTTACTAAGCCACAGCCAAAACGGAACGTAGAGGCATTCAAGAAACGGGCCGAGAGAACACCGAAAAGGACAACCCGTCGTGTCAGAAGCTCGCAAGGCGGAGAAACCTTTTGTGATCTTGGCCCCAAAATGAGGGTGGGTGGACGACCAGGCGCAAAGGCCGGCCAGGGTGGTTGGAGCAAATCCTGGCCCAAGGTTGTTGCTCACAACGCAATCGAGCCTGTAGAAATGCCAGCAAAGCAAGAGTCAGCGCGTATATCCATCTTTTCTCGAGATCGCGCCGAAACCAAGCCTGCTGCCCCATCATTCAAGTCCCCGCGGGTGTTTGGTAC
This sequence comes from Chalciporus piperatus, assembly GCA_038093975.1. NCBI lineage: Eukaryota > Fungi > Basidiomycota > Agaricomycetes > Boletales > Boletaceae > Chalciporus > Chalciporus piperatus. Next base: position 4,775 of record JBBPTG010000037.1, read on the forward strand.
GCCACACGATAGCAAACATCCTCTCATCCACTGGCAGTCGTCCCCCGTACGCCAGCGCTCCCCGATGGGCCGCCCAAGAATAGTTCTCAGTTCACCAGGTCCACGACCTATTCCTCGCACGGGTAAGTAATCTTCCATTGCGGTAAGTCGATCGATGCACTTGGTGTCTTTGGCGCGAGGTATGCGTCCGCCACCAGTCTCTATTCCTGTCTCGTCAAACAGTGGGCCCGTAAAGATCGCCACTGATCCCCTCAACGCTAAGGGGAAGTCGAATTCTGCTCCTTTACCAACTTGGCTCTCAGCCGCGCTCAACAAAGGGATCAAGTCGACTTCCCCAGCTCCCAAACTCGATGTAGACCATCCAACAACGTGCCCAAACGCACACGTATAGCCTCCGCTTCATTTTCAACGAATCATGTCATCAAGTGTCTGACGATTAAGTATGTATCACGAAAGAACACCAGCATAAGTACAAGTTTGGACTGATCCGGGCCGGCATCTGGGGTGCGCGTGCGTTGATGGACCACTCAATCACCCCTCTCAATTCTTCTAGAGTCTTTCTTCGCTACTCGGAACTTTACACGGCGCAGTAATCTCTCTGCAGATTGACACGGTGTGTGATTTCGCGTCGGTGTCTTTGTTTCCCTGCCGTTTCTGCCAGGATCGATTTCGTAGGATTGTTAGCTCCTCAGAGGACCTGTATTGCGACTTGTGTTTGCGAGTGGATGGGTTCTAACTTCTCCATCATGTCAAGAAGTACAGAATTTTCCCTGAACATTTTCTGCGATACTTAGACCCAACTTGAACGACGACCAATCCCGGGCGGGATCTGCGAAGCAGACGAGTAACGTCGTCGCTTGACGACTCTTTGACAGCTTTCGGGAGCTTACTCGGACTCTGATTGGACCGGAACACCCGAGTTCGCCTCCTCGCTCGGTTCACGGAATGCGTGTTCGGGTCACAAATCATTTACCCCAATTCTGGTCAATCCATACAACCCAGGCGTCGCACTATATAAACCCCTCCTCTTGTTGAACGAAAACCCATCCCCCGCAGCTTAGCTACCTAACGATCTCACCATGTCTTACTCCATCGACATTTCCACCTACCAAACCAACCCCTCCCTCCCCATTTTCTCGGTCGTTGAGCAGACGGTTTGGAACTACGCCCAAGGTGGGACATGGTCCACTGCCAACGACACCAACACCCTCACTATGGGTGGTAGTGGAACGTCTGGTACGATCCGGTTCATGTCCACCGGTGGGGAGTTATTCCTCGTCGCGCTCGGGGTGGACAACTATGCGCCCTGGTGCGACATCGTCGCTAGTCTCCAGACGAATGAAACTGGTGTCGTCATCAACCCAGAGTACTATAACAATGGTGCACGGGCCTCTATGCGTACGCAACACATGACGGACTACAACGTGACCAGTCTGTTTGGCACGAACGTGGAGGTGAAATATACGGCCACAAGCGGGAACAGCCTTGCGGCCGATATCATCATCAGCTAAATGGGTGAGTCTTGGGTGCAGGTTTTATGTTTATGTCTGTGCTAACAAAATGCGCAGAGGTCGGGACGTCATTGGACCTTTTTTCAGGATTGATGGAGGAGGAGTTGGATTCGTGTTATGGTTAGTTGGACGTGGGCGTGTTCGCATGTTCTGTAATGAGACTCGAAAATATAGTCCCCAATTTAATTTCTGTCGCCCCAGTGAAGGTTGAAGCCTGCAATGGGCAATGGGCAATGTGAGGCCTCTGAATCTCTGGTCAGGAGTGACAAGTGTGAATATACGAAAAGGTCCGCACGCAGCGATCTGTATGCGCCAACGACTTCCGGCTGAAAAACATCCCCTGAACGACACGGCGCCAACTTGAAATTAGGTGGGCTGTCGACGTATGTTGTGGTCTCCTAGGGTGTCCCTTGGGAAGACAGTCGTTCTCAAGGAAGGGATGTATGCGATTGCTTGTGTAGTGCACATCCCCCCTGCATTTTAACCTTTTCATGTTACGAGAATATCACATCGGCACGAATAAATGCGCTCCTTGAGCTTTACATAGGGCGGAAGGTTCGAGGACGAGAAGAAAACGAAGGAGGTCAGAGTAAATCAAAGAGAAATTTTGCATATTTCTTGGATGAGGATGTCATTGCTCACACGTTCGCTCTCCTGTATGTATGTCGCCATGTACTCATTCGCCTCATTAGCTGCGTTGACACGCGTTTCCGTGCTTTGTACCGGCAGCGCACACAAATCTATGATAACGATCGAGTTCCCGATGACCTTCCCTTGCATAAGGTCCATAATCTCGTGTGGAACTCCCGACCTTGCATGGATGACCTATAGGTGTACGGTGGCGAATCGTGGAAAGGAGGTTGAAAGGAGAATCTGGAAAACGGCGGCGAACCATTTTAATCAAAGCAACAGCTGATATTTTGCACGACTTGAAGTCACAGTGAGGACTGTTGATTAAAAATGAGTACGACACGATATAGGGTTGAATCTTGGCTGCCCTTGAGACAACAGGAGGTGCTTGTTGGCTTCTACATCGAAAGCGTAGATCTCATCTTCGGGAGACACTTGAAGAACATCATTCGTCAAAGAGAACGTCTGCAATGCAGTCGCGGAGGATATCGTCCTTGACATTGACGGCCCGGGGGCTCGCGCCGAGGTCGGAGGCGTGGTCTCGGGTGCAATAAGTACTACAAAGTAGTGACTTGGCACAATTTGGTCTTAACTCACAACCACGGGTAAAAATGGATTGAGATTTGACCAATATCCTTGCTTTGCGTAGATGCTCTATGGGCCCTGGAGTATCACTTTGACTGTAATTGGCTCTAGGCTGTCCACTTTTCCCTTGGCAGATTCTCAAGATTCCGGACCGTACCTTGCAGGGCCCAGGCCGCCCCGGAACTCATCATCTTCCGTTTGGTGGCCCGCATTTCTTTGTCCACATGTCGGACTCATTTTCGCAGTGGGTGAGACTGCAGCTTTTCATCCAAGGAGGAACATGAGTGCCTGGACCTTGTATGCCGTACACTCTGCATGAAATGGTGCCTCGAGGGGTGGGTGAAGGAGGTACACCGTCACCCGGCAAGAAGGTTCTGAACAATCCCGGTGCGTACAGAACAATTGTTCCTAGGAATTTTTGGTACCTCTCCCAGCGCTGTTCATGGGAAGACTCGAGCCAGTTTGGAAAGTATCTTGTATCGACCCAAAGTCGACAAGGGGTGTCCTGCGTCCTGCTAACGGGATACGCCGATCTCAAAAGGTATAAAAGGGGTCTCTCTGTGCCCAAAGGTCCCCCAACTCGAAACACTCGATTCCATTCTTCCTACCAACTCGTCTACTTTTCATTGCTCATTGCTACCATGCCCGGCGCAGTATTCACCAGGACCCTGACCTTCAAGACGTGAGTGCTACGGTGCTTTGAAGGACGCAGCTTTGCTCGTCCCACCGTTCATCGACGATGCTCACTCGCTCATAGCGTGGACCTCGGCTCTGATGCCACCCTTATGCTCACTTTCAACAAGTTTTCAGAAGGGATGTACAACGACAAATTCCCTGTTTGCTGGAAGTAAGTACAGCGCGGTTGATTTCCTCAGCGTGTTCTGAGCCGCGTTTTAGAGTCACCAAGTTTGCGAAGACAGGTGAGCTTGTCAGCTAGGCAATTGACCGAGGTGTTCGTTTTGCCGATCAACGCTCGTCTGCTACCCACCTAGGGCCCTACCACATCACCGTGACCTACCAGAGCCAGTGAGTACAGTTTATATGCATGAATGTTAAGACGAGCTAACAAGGCCCTTCTGTCCTGTCTAGGCTTGCTTTCTCCAAGCCCCAGATTGACCACGCGTCGGACACGGTCGTGGATGCTTCCACCTATATGCCAATCAACGTAAGCTATTGTCCCGATATACACTACGATTCACGTGCGCAAACGACACAACACAGCTCGGGCAAAAGACGACTCTCACCAAGGACGACAATGGTGTCTACAAGTTCACTGTGAGCTTCCCAACCACCCTCGCTTTAAATTTCAAATAGACTTGAAATCGAACGCAGGAACCTGAGGCCGATCCGGGGAATAACATCAAGGCGTTCAACGGCACCCAGCTCAAGGAGACCATGGCCGTCGGTGAGTTTCAGCTTGACCACCCATGATGATCGTCGCTCGGCATGCTAAGCAACTTTCGGGTGTCAGGTTTCCTGAAGAAGAACGACTTCACTCCCACTCCAGTCCTCATCTTCGACGGCGTCGGGTTCGTTGTCCCCCATTATATATGACGAAAGAAAAGCGCTGATTGAGAATTATACAGATCCACCTCATTCATCCAGGCTCAGTTCACCCCGGTCTTGCAGGCTTACGTCACTGGCCAGTACCAGGAGACGCAGATCATTAGGGGTGAAGTGAACACTCCCGTCCTCTGGACCAAAGACCTTGCTACGCTCTCTGATACCACCGCTTGGGATCTCAGCTACGACGCCGCCTCTGGCAAATTCAGTATCACCCAGTCTGGCTGAAAAGGAGCCACTTGCCGTGATTGGAGCGGAGCCGATGTACTCGTGAATGTTGTTGTTGGCGTCCAAGTCTATAGTTCTCGCTTGTCTTTGAGTCTCTCTATGTACTGATTATGTCTGACAATTGATCGAATGTTTGTGCAGTGTGTACCCCGATCAGACCATTCCGGAAATTCGGATACTTCAAGTCGGGAACCTGGGTACCATGAAGCCTTTGACCTGAACGTCACCAGCTGAGAGCATAGATAGAAGAAACCAAGAAGAAACTGTTCAAATACTAGCTGATCTGCTTTTTGAGCTTGCGGAGCTGCCAGTGGACGGCTTGAGGTTCCGTCCGGTGATGCATGCAGTTATGAGCGATCAAGCTCAAGGGCCTTGACGCCCTTTTCCTTTTGGGAGGTACTTCTACTACTCTATCAGGGAGAATACTTTAACGTTTCGTCAACCAGATATGACATTCAAGTTGGGACTCCAGACTCGCGATCAAGAAAATCGGAGTTCAGAAATCTCCAGCGATTCTCTCTGGAAACCCGGATATCCGCGTTGAATCTCCTCCATAATCTCCTCTCCATATCTCCCGACACCCCCGACATAGTTATACGCTTCACGCCTCTTTCCGGGAATATTAGCACCCATGATCCAACTGTCGGCTTGCGGAAGCAATGTGGCCGCGCAGAGCTCATCCACGTGCTTCTTGTAGGTTGAAGCGGATACGATGGACTGGCTTTATAGGCTTGGGGCTACCAGCATAGGGTCGATGGATAGCTCCGTACAGGATTTTTTTTTCTTGTTGTTGTTGAGTGTTTCTATTGGTCTGGAACGTAGCCCTGGGTCTAGTCCTCGAGGTGAGGTGAGTGCTGTTCCTAGGATCGAGGTTGTTGACTGTGTAGGTCTATCCAAATTTAGCAGTTTTCGTGGTGTACCTCGAGCTTGTGTGCGACTGGGATGGAGGGAGGTCCGCCTTTTTACTCAACTTTGTAATTATGTTCCATTCAAAGAACGGCTGTCCTTTCAGGTCCGGGGTTCGAGGTATGCGGTTGAAAACCTGAGGTAGGGAGGTTTTAGCTACCTCAATCAGAGGATCAGAGGAACCGTCACAGCATGAAAAACCGTCCTGATAGGCCGCAGCTGAAGTTGTGATGCGTGCCTTAGCTTTGTGAATGAAGCACTGGCCCGCTTCTCCCTCGATCATCTTACCTGAAAAATGTAAGGGTCACGCTCTCTAACAAGGGGGTTGAAGTCGAGACCTCCGTCGTGCGACGCGTGCTGCGGACAAGGGACTGTCCCGGTAAGTACGAGATTGCTGAGGGCATCTCACTTCATCGATTCGCGTACTGGCCCACCGCAGGCGCTTGTCATGAATCGCTGGAGAGACAGGCAAGACGACGCACCTCGACGAAGATCCGTTCTACACCTGACAGGAAAACATACCACGGCGATGGCACTGAATCAGCTTACTCACACCTACGAGACCTATGGGTTGGCTGAAACAGTGCTTTGTAAGTTTTTGAACCATTTTCCACGTGATGGTCGCAGTGCTTATATTCCGCGAGCTATTTTTTGCAGTCCGGGCCTGGGATGAGATAGCAACACGACCACGGCTTCACAGAGACCTTCCAAACTGAAAGATATTCTCTCATCCTGCGTAGTCTGTGTGCAATTTGATGGTCATCGAGGCCAAGGCGTCCAGGCTACGGTACGGCGCCGGACCGTTGTTTGTTCCCACGATTGGTCTCGGATATGATGTATAAAGTGACCTAGATCTCCTGACAACTGCCCTCCACCAGTTGTTTCCCAACTTCTACAACGTGAACATGAGTGGAAAGCTTGCATCTGGTAAGTCTATATCCTCAATGCATTATCCGTGCTGAACGATGGCGATCAGAGTACAAGGCCTGGAAGGAACTCCAGCAGACATACGACGCGGAGCACACCAGGATCATCCTATCGGACCTGTTCGCTCAGGATCCTAATCGCTTCTCCAAATTTTCGAAAGAATATGTGGACCCCACCGACCCAAACACCACCTTCCTTCTCGACTACTCCAAGAACCTGATCACCCAGCCGATCTTGAACACCCTCCTGTCTCTCGCACGGGAGGCTGAACTCGAAACCTACCGCGACAAGATGTTCGCGGGAGCGCACATCAACACCTCTGAGGACCGTGCCGTTCTGCACGTCGCCCTCCGTAACTTCAATGACTTCAAGATTCAAGAGGCCGGTGTCAGTGAAGTCGACGGCGTGCTTGCCCACATCAAAGAGTTCTCCGAAGCGATCAGGAGTGGTGCTTGGAAGGGTTATACCGGAAAAACCATCGACACCATCGTCAACATTGGTATCGGTGGTTCTGACCTGGGCCCGGTTATGGTGACCGAGGCACTCAAGCCTTACGCGAAACGGGATCTCAAGGCCTACTTTGTCTCCAACATCGACGGTACCCACCTCGCTGAGACTCTGAGGATCTGCGATCCAGAACGCACCCTGTTCATCATCGCCAGTAAAACTTTCACCACTCAAGAGACCATCACGAACGCAGAGTCCGCCAGGGATTGGTTCCTCGTCGCCGCCAAGGACAAGGCTCACGTCGCCAAACACTTCGTCGCTCTCTCGACGAACACCAATGCTGTCCAGGCCTTCGGTATCGACACTGCGAACATGTTCCAATTCTGGGACTGGGTCGGCGGTCGTTACAGCTTGTGGAGCGCCATCGGTCTCTCAATTGCTCTGTACATCGGCTACGATAACTTCGAGGAGCTCTTGAAGGGTGCCCACGGCATGGACAAGCACTTCAAGGAAACCCCTCTGGAAAACAACCTCCCTGTCCTTCTCGCCGTTATCGGCATCTGGTACAACGACTTCTACGGCTCTCAGACTCACGCGCTCTTGCCATACGACCAATACCTCCACAAGTTCGCAGACTACTTCCAACAGGGAGACATGGAGTCGAACGGAAAGTTCGTCACCAAAGGTGGTCAGCGTGTCGACTATCAGACTGGGGTAAGTTTGATCGTCGATCATTTACCACTTGACTGATCCGTACCTTTGTAGCCTATCATCTGGGGTGCGGCAGGTACCAACGGCCAACACTCCTTCTACCAGCTCGTTCACCAAGGAACGAAGCTCATTCCCGCCGACTTCCTCGCAGCCGCGAACTCCCACAACCCCATTTCTAATGCAAAGCACCACCGAATTCTGCTCTCCAACTTCTTTGCCCAGCCCGAGGCTTTGGCATTCGGTAAGACAGAGGAGGAGGTCCGCAAGGAACTCGGGTCTGGCGCCAGTGAGCCGCTTGTGAAGAGCAAGGTGTTCGAAGGAAACCGCCCCAGCAACAGCATCATGTTCCCGCTTTTGACTCCCAGGACGCTTGGAGCTCTCATTGCTCTTTACGAGCACAAGATCTTCACGCAGGGTGTGATCTGGGGCATCAACTCCTTCGGTATGTTGGGTGCTTGTTTTGGTCTCCTCCGAGCTAACTTTATCTCTCGCAGACCAAATGGGTGTCGAACTCGGAAAGGTTCTCGCAAAGAACATCTTGGCGCAACTTGACAAGCCTTCGGATGTCACTGGCCATGACAGCTCGGTGAGTGGAATACAATGGTCACGAGGATCCGGGAGATACTGACCGACTGCACCATAGACTACCGGTCTCATCCACTACTACCAGAACTACAGAACACAGTGACTCGTCTCAGTTTTATAGGGGTGTAAGAAAAAGTTGTTCTGTCTCGCACATTCGCCCAGAGAGTTAAGGGAGAAAAGAAATCGTATTGTAATAGAATTTCCAAACCAGCGCATGTAATTCTACCAAGCGTTTCATCAGTTACTAGTATCAGCTGCGATCGCAACCATGTTCGATCCGAGTCTTATGCGTCATTAATCATTCCTGAACATCAACAGTAACGAAGGGTCTATCCGGACTCCTCGAGCTCAAACACGGAACTGCGTTTCCTAGGGATCGACACTCGCCACAATTTTTGGTACCGAGTGCTTGTGTCGTTACGTAATACAAGCAACCCTTGCTCGCCATTACTCCAAGTCAACTCCAAGTCCACCTTTACCGTTGACCAGTTCTGACTTGCCTTTGATCTGGCCTCGCGAGTTTGTCTGCTTTTCCTAGTATCAACTGTTGAGCAGGTCAAAGCCGTGGCACGAAGATCTTACGCTGTTCTTCCTCGCGAGTTTCGTATCGGATCGTTGACGCCCCTCACGATCTACATTCGCGTCGGTGAGTTTGTGTGTTAGTTTCTTCGCGATCTTCTGTCCGACCAAGCGTCTCTATCGACAATTTACATTTCTCGCCACGATATGCTTTCACAGCAATTTCTGTCAAGCGCTAGATCGCAAGTCAGTATACATCATCACCATGAGCCAACACAATCTTCCAAGTCCAGCCCATCACCCCTCCCCACAATCAGAATACAGCGCGTCACAACAGACACAGCAACAGCCCGTCTCTTCACAATCTCAAGCAACACATGTTGCAAATGAAGCCAACATCTCGCTCGGCAACGTCGTCGCAGCCATCACGACTGCGATGACTCCAGCTCAGCTGAATCAACAGCTCAAAACGTTCGCGCCAAAGGAAGTGCGGGAAATAATTCTTGCTAGCCTGCTACCAGATGGACAAGACCCCTTGACGGTCCTAAACATGCAAGTCAACACGTTGGGCATAATATACATACTGTAAGTCGGGTTCGTGGACCTTTTATCCTCATGGTTCATTCTGATGCTCGTAGCACTGCACGTCTGCATACGGCCGGAGCACCAATTCTACCGATCGAATACGTGGATGAGTTCTGCAGGACATTCGTGCCAGAACAGGCACGACACGCTCCCGAACGAGGTTTGGCTTATCGTTTTTCAGCTTTTGAACATATCTCATTGCGTCTCAGTCACCCTTCTTGCAAGTGGAATACCGCTACTCGCTGAGGCTGTAGGAAATGTAAGCACGTTCGAGCTGGGTAACTATAGTCGTGATCTCATAACCAACAGCTTAGCCTGGCTATCCAACCGCTGTTTAATCTTCTATCTCGATACGCACCATCATTTTCCCACCTTACAACCATCCATGCCATTTTCCTCAAGGTCAGTGTATTTGCTTAACCAGCTTGGACGATCCTTTCAAACACGGGTTTGTCAGACTTGTGTATCAACCCGACACTTTTCCGCAGCTCTTCCAGTTCTGGCTCATCCGATTACGACCATCGACGCATCAATCTCTGATTTGCATTACAACGACAATTTAGTGTATCATTATGCAGGGGGGACGGCATACGCTGCTTTGAAAAGGTGGCCTGAAGCACAGGAATTCTTTGAGATTTGCGCTTGTAGCCCTGGCTCGGCTGCTGCTGCTATCCAGATGGAAGCACTCAAGAAGTTGGTTCTCGTGCAGCTTATTCACGAGGGCAAGGTGATTCTTGCTTTTTCTAGACGAGCTTCTATTGACGACGACGATAGACAACGCCCCCGCCCAAGTACATTCATCCATCGTTGCCACGACTGCTGAAGGGCACGCCGTATTCAGGTTTTGTGAGCGCGTACCCTGAGCACAGGGCTCAGCTGCGTACGATCATCGAAGCGGAACAGCAATTATTTACCACTGTCAGTACTTCTTGTTCGTCTCCTCGTGCGGAAGTGAATGTTTTCTTCGCCGGTATAGGAGAAAACGCTCGGTCTCATCATCCAAGCACTGGATCGCGCGCCCCGATGGTCAATCAAGAAGCTTACGGCCACTTATCTTACGCTCCATTTATCTAATATAGCTCAAGCTGTCGGAATTGAGAGCGAATCCGATGTCCGAGCACTGATTCTTGACATGGTAAGGCAGCCAAGCCTTCTGAAATGTGGGTAATGGCGGCCAGCTAATGAAGATGCATGGGTAGATCACCTCCTCGGAAATATCCGCCGAACTTTCCGAAGATGGGACGGTCACCTTCTTCGACCCATCAGTCAAGTTTGAGAAAGCAGATGTGGATAGGGTTCTTGCACACGCTCAGCACCAGGGTGTTCTATTGGCTAATATTGAGAGAGAAATGGCCAGGAGCAAAGAATACTTGGCAAAGGTACGTTCTCATTGTGTTCCGAACTGGGTGGTGGCCTGAAGTGTACATATTAATGACCACTTCATCCTACTTTATCACATACCGGTCATGAATGGGGTTTTCCTTTCCCTATTGCTGACCAACTGCCACAGGCTGTCAAAGGGAAGGAAGAGTCGGCTTGGGGCGGTGGTTTGGATGAAGATTCTGGGGATCGGATGGGCCTCAACTGGATCGAAGACATTGGCATGAGTTAGATCAAAGGCACGTTTCGACGTTGGTCACGACTAGATCTGGTTTGTAGCATCCTCGAGCAATTCACTCTCAACTGCAAAGATATCTCATCCCGGTCAGTACGAGACTAAGTCTGCACGTGTCTGGCTAGCTGACAAGCTTGGGGGAGCTCTCAACATGTTGACGGTTGGATTGCTTTGTCATGAAACCGCCGGCCGGTCGTGGGGTTCGATACTTGGTTCTATCAGATTGTGTGGTTGCATTGCCAGTGGGTCGGCGACTTAGTATGAAATTACCGATCATACATATACGTATTCGTGCACAACGCTAAATTTCGCATCAATCCGAAACATTTTGCGGGGGCCGCTTGGCACCGGTTCCGTCCCGATCGGATACAGTTGACGTGTTCCGAGATCCTACTTTAAGTCTACGGGGGAGTACACTGTACAGTCGGTTACAATGTGCAGTCACCCCAATTGTGGGGCACAGGTCCTTGTCGGGTATCCCAATGATTCATCGCATCCCCTCTGTGGGAGCAAAAGTGACCCACAACCCATGAGATTCCCCCCCACGTCTGCAAAAAAAAAATTGCGCGCAAGGCTATGGCGGCCGTGATAATTTGATCGGTATTTCAAACTCTGGGAGGCCGGTCTCGAGGCTGTGTGAAAAAGAAGTCAAAAGTGAGGGACCCGGGGACGCGCGTCGTCTTTGTTCTATCTAATCAGATTATCAAAACATACCCGGGCCTCAGAGGATTCAGGAAATTCGGGAATTCGGGGAAAGAAAAACAAGAAATGCCAGCCTGGGCAATATTTTCATATTACTATTATGTAGATCTCCAAATGCTTGAGTCCTGGTATATACAAGCTTCTATACACACGCACACGTACATATGCACAGAAAAGAACAAATGCCGTCTAAGTCTAGGATGAGGGACAGAATTTTTTTTTCACTTGGAGTAGCCCTCGTATTTGGCGACGATATCCCAGAAGCTCTTGCCATGGAGGGATGCAATCTCCTGTTCGAGGGCAGAGGGTTGGCGTGAACCATCCGTGCCTGCGAAGGTTCCAGCACCCCACGATGAACCTGAATGAGCATGGCAGAGAATCAGCACTTGGCAAAGAAATGAAAAATGTGATTGGACGTACCACCGTGGACCTCAGCAAGGTTGGAGAGTTGAGGGAACGTGTGCTTGTATCCCAGAGGAACGTAGATCATTCCGTGGTGAACGAAAGTGGAGAGGGTGTTGGATATGGTGATTTCTTGTCCACCACCCTGTGTGCCGGTGGAGACGAAGACACCAAACATCTTTCCAGAAAGAGCAGACTTGCTCCAGAGGGGGCCGGTGGCGTCCCAGAAGGCCTACCAATGTCGTAAGACTCGGCGGATAAAGGTAATTGGGTGTGGGGGACGTACCTTCCACTGCACGGGGAAGTTACCGTAACGAGTGGGAACACCGAAGAGGAATGCGTCAAAGTTGACGAGATCGTCAGGAAGGAGGACTGGGTAGTCAGGGCGCGGGGGCGCCTTGACGAGCTTCAAGATGTCATCTGAGAGGGTCTCTTGGATCCTGCATACCAAGTTAACCAGGGAGGGAGATAGGGTCGTGGATACTCACTGGTAAATCGTGGCGTTACCACCGGCGCCGTCGATGCCACTCTTCACGGCCTCAGCGACTGCCAGACGAAGTTAATGAATGAGTACAAGGGTCGACAATGGGAGACATACGTTTGGCAATATGCCCGTAGAGGGAGTAGACGACGATAGCAACTCGAGGGGCCGACATGTTGGTCTGTGGTGCGTCGGAAGTAGTGGGCTCTGAAGAAGGTGCTTGTTCAGGAGGAGGAATGGGGGTAGATGGTGGCTCCAAGTGAGCTTTTGTATCTTTTCGTTCCGGCTCTAAATCGGCGAAGTTGTTTTTCTGCTGCTTTCCGGGGAAACACGTTCCGGCGATATTAAAAATATTGGTAAAGGGCGAAAACATGGAGGCAAGAAAGCACCAATACAGGACTGACAGAGAATGGATTGGCCGTGAGACGAAGCGAGTTCTACGGCCTGCGAAACTTTGATAGCGGCCACATGATTCGCTTTTATAGCTTATGAGCGAGCCGGGCATACCGCCGCATAATCGATTTGACACCTGTAGGATTTAGAGTCTCAGGCTTCAGCACCATGAAACTGTAGACCTTGGAAACATCACCCATATCGGGAAGAGCCAATTCAAATTAGGTATGAGTTTTCAGAAAACCAGTGACAAATTGCTCACCGGGCAGCGGTCAAGAAGTCGAACAACTTGAAGGATACAGCCGCTGTACGAACTGACAAAATTATTGCATCACAAATCTCAAGCGTAGCGGATGGGGGCCTGCCAACCGAAATGCAGCTATGAGTCTGGTCGTCGTTATGTTTTCAAACTCCGCATGGTGCCCACATCTCAGAGGTTTTCGGCCTCCCGAGGTAGCGAGGTCCGTGGCATCGCGTTGCAGGATCTAGGCTTGGCTGGCTTAGTGATCAACGCGCGAGTCATGGATGTGTCCATATAGTTTCTCACTGGCAGACACAGGTGTGGAGTTATGCTTGAGCCTTGTCGTGAGATTTCCTCGCCGAAGAACGGTTGAACTTGTCAGGTCGGAGGCGACCGTGACTGCTCTACCCGAACAGCTGGATAAAGGTCCCTGTCCGCACGTGGCCCTGCCAATCGGTCGTGATTCAGCATCTTGCCAAAGAAAGCTTCAAGTTCTCTAGATTTCTAAGGATGCATCACCAAGTTTGTCACACCAACAGCCACTCAATTGCTCGACATCGTTAGTACCTCGCCTAGGCACCGGATGATTTCAACCAACGACACAAGGAGACAAACAACGTACTTTTCGGTGGCCGACACGTCATGCTGTTCGCCTCGCTGACTGTGATACGTGAAGAGTTCCATTCGAGTTGGTGAGCCTCCGTGAGCTTTGGTGCGCGGCTTACCAAGTTGCAGTGACGGCTGACTTTGAGATGCAGCAACGATGACAGTAGTTTTGCCTTTATCTCGAATGGTATCTCGGAGACCTACAAATACCAGACCAGCACCTCTATCCCTCTCTCATCAATCTAAGCCCTTTCCTCGTGCCTCGTCGTAGATCATCTCTTCAACCACCAGCCATGTCTTCTCCCAAAGTAGCCATTGTCATCTACTCTATGTACGGCCACATCGTCCAACGTATGTATCCTGCATTGTGTCCACCCAGTTCATGTTGATGACGATTGTATCTGTTACTAGTGGCGGAGTCCGTAAAAGAAGGTATCGCGAATGCTGGTGGGTCGGCCACCATCTACCAGTACGTCATACAATGTATCCATCCATCTTCCACTTCTGATTTTCCCATGAAGGATCCCGGAGACACTTCCAGAAGAAATCTTGGCCAAATTGCACGCTCCTCCTAAACCGGACTACCCGGTCATTACTCCCACCCAGCTGGCCGAATTCGATGCATTCCTTTTCGGAATCCCAACCCGTTATGGTAACTTCCCTGCTCAATGGAAGGTTGGTAACATTGATCCGTTGCCTCGTCGCCCGAAAGCTAATTTTATCCTCTACTCCCGTAGGCCTTCTGGGATGCTACTGGCGGCCTTTGGGCTAAAGGTGCCTTGGCAGGCAAATACGCCGGTGTCTTCGTCTCCACTGGTACTCCCGGCGGTGGACAAGAAACAACCGTGATCAACTCCCTTTCGACTCTTGCCCACCATGGGATGATCTTCGTCCCCCTTGGCTACAGCCATACCTTTACTCAGCTCTCTAATATTGACGAAGTCCGCGGTGGTAAGTCCGCTTTGTCCATTCCTTCCGTTATGGGAGTTGACGTGCACGTTAGGCTCTGCTTGGGGTGCTGGCACCTTTGCTGGCTCTGATGGCTCCCGCCAACCTTCTGCGCTCGAGCTCGAGATCGGTAGGCTTCAGGGTCTAGGATTTTGGGAGATACTCTCAAGGCTTAAGTTCTAATCGGACATGGCGCTATCAACGTTGCAACGGACTATTCATACAAGCATTACATAGATTTATAGAGCATTTTTACTTACTTCATGTTCAAAGCACGCATGTTCGGGAATAGACTCTTTTCTCACTTTCTGACACCCCGAGGTGCAATAGTAGCGAGAAGGAACGACTGTTGTCCTTCAATCTTCGGTCTGCCTACTACGAAGGCAATGGTAACTCCCTTATCCGAATTCTGAGCGATGATGCTCCTTCTTCCGCGGTCTGTGATCTGCCTTACACGTCGACATGGACGACATCGACAGGGACAAAACAAGACAGAAAGGAACAGCGCAAGCGACCAAATGGTATAACAGATGAATCCGGGGCCCGGGGTGATCGTCGCGAGTCGCGACTTGTCAGCAAGAGTTCGGGACGAGGAGAGGCCTGGGGATGCTGACAGTGATGTCGTCACCTCGGAAACACCGGAAGACGCATTCCGGACGCGACAACTCTTAGTCTAACGTAACTGCCAGTGACTCGTGAGTGCAACTTGCTTATAATTACGTTTTCTCTCTCTTTGACTGACTGATCAAGGTCACAAATAGACATTTTTGGTGACCAATGATTAACAGATCACCTGACTCCGGTAATCCAGCGAACGTGAAGTGTATGTATTTTCAGACTGGGAGGGCTTTTTATATAATGATTGACTTCCTTGTATGACGTGATCGACCAAGAAATGTCAAACGACGAAGGCATGCCAGTCATGCCACCAGGCCGATGCTTACTGAGCCTTACTTACAGTAGTCGTACGGAGCGAGGCACGAGAGCGTGAGTTAGTGATCACAAGCAAGAGATTTGAGGATGTGTCACTGGAATGTATATGCGGAGGCCTGCAGCTCGGCTTTCTCGCGGCGCTGAGTTCGAGTTTGCCCAAGTTGGATAGGTGGGATGGCTCTCCTGGTCCGTCCGGCGGTGGTGCCCGCGGTGGGTTGTCTCGTGTAGCGCTAGATAGACGATAGATAGACGTCCAATGCATGTGCATTCACTGTCCTCGAGCAAGGTGATGAGCCACAAGCCCTCTTGTCGCCGTCATTCATAAGACCGGTGCACTGTCGACTGCCCGACCCTAGTAGATTCCTGCCTCCCCTCTATTAAATGCACGAGAGTGTTCTGGGCACAGATTGAAACGCACCAAAATAATGTTTCAGTTTTGCGCGACTGAACCTTGCACCACCCGTTTTTTTTGCCTCCGATTTGAAACCGGGAAGGAGACTAGTGCTGACTCACCTACTACGCGTGGACTTGGCGCAAGAGATCTTTTTCGTTTTTTATGATGAAGCAAGATGCGGCACTCTCTAAACCTTTCGGCAACTTAGGCGGTGACATGTCCGCTTCCACAGAGTAAGTACTTAGGTGTCACTTCCGGGTCGATGCCTGTCGATGCCTGTCAACGAGGGACACATTTCCAATATGCATGCTGACAATCTACGAGTATCGGCAAATCGATACCTTGTCGATACCTATAAAATACCAGGTTAGCTATTCCTTTCGTCCCCTCATTAGCTCCTCGTTCTCACTTAGAAGATCTCCTCACTTACCAACCATGTCTGTCCGCCCCAGAATAGCCATCATCATCTACACGACATACGGACACATCGCCAAGCGTAAGTGTCCTACTCGAACCCAACATTGAAATATTGATCGTTGCATCGCGCAGTCGCCGAAGCCGCCAAAAAGGGTGTTGCGGCTGCTGGTGGATCTGCCACCATCTACCAGTAAGTTATTAGATATATCCGCCGATCGACGCCTCAACGTTCAACTTCCCTTAAGGATTCAAGAGACCCTGTCTAGCGATGTTTTGAAATTGATACACGCCCCTCCTAAGCCAGACTATCCCATCATCGCTCCCGAACAGCTTACCGAGTTTGATGGATACCTCTTTGGAATTCCCACTCGTTATGGTAACTTCCCTGTTCAGTGGAAGGTTGGTATCATTGATCCGTTGTCTTGATGTCGGAGAGCTGATTATCTCTCACGGTCCTATAGGCGTTCTGGGACGCCACTGGTCCCCTCTGGTACAAGGCTGCCTTGGCCCGCAAGTTCGCTGGTGTCTTCGTCTCCACCGGTACTCCCGGTGGTGGACAAGAAACAACCGTGATCAACACCCTTTCGACTCTCACGCACCACGGTATTATCTACGTCCCCCTCGGGTACAGCCAGACCCAAGATCAGCTGTCCAACATGACCGAGGTCCGCGGTGGTAAGCCTGCCTGTCCAGTCGTACGATTATTCGGAGCTGATGTGCGCTGTAGGTACGCCTTGGGGGGCTGGTACTTTCGCTGGACCCGACGGATCTCGCCAGCCTAGTGCCCTTGAGCTCGAGATTGCACAGATCCAGGGAAATACCTTTTATGAGCTGCTCTCCAACTTCAAGTTCCAGTGAGCCTCGGGGTTCGTCTTGTGAGGGTCATGGGCTTGTTGCGTTGTAAAGTCCATGTTGTAATATTATAGGTGCTGGCGATGCGGTACCGAGATAGAATCTGCACTTGTAATCCAATACACCTCACAATATTCCTTCTGCGTAAGTGGATACGTGAGCAACAGGATGACCTCTGGGAACGTACCTCATAAGAGTCATATCAAATGTCTCATCCTCGTGTCTGGCACCACCTCTGCTGCCATGGGGCACAACCAAGTAATGGTGACACACTCACGCGATTTGCCGATCGAGCTGGTCATGGTATTTGGGGGAGAATTTTGCCGCTGTCTTTCTTTTCTTCACCCTCCTTTCAACCAAGTCATCACCAGCTTTTGCTTAGTACCTTGTTTCTTCGGAGTCCTTTGTCGTTCTTTTAGTGCTTCATGAAATGGAACCTTCGAGGCGACTTGTTCGCTTGAGGATGGCAAGGCGGCAGCAAGGAGTCGAAGGCACGCGCGGGGACGCTGAAGGTAAGCGTTGTCACGGTGGCTGTGCGTTGTATGATTAGTCTAGCGAATCCCGAACTTCCTTGGGCTTGTACATAAGTAAATGCAGCCACGGTGAAACACATGATCCGCGTCTTCACACAGTGTCTTCGTAGTACCGACTGACTTGCTGACTCTTTCCACGGATTAACATGGCCCTCCAGCGACTGAAGCAACTCTCCTCCCACTTTTATGCACCGTCGGGCATTGCAGCACTGCAGGAGAAGCACCCCGACGATGTGGTTGTTACAATGGCCATACGGTCACCATTGACGAAGGCTAAGAAAGGTGCACTGAAGGATACAAAGTAAGCCCTGTTAACCATGCGGAATGCAACATTCGAACCCGATGCATAGGACCGACGAACTGATGCTCGAGATGTTCAAGGCAAGTACCGAGCATCCATTACCAACTAGACGACTGCTGAGACATGCCTCGCGACCGCTCTAGCAAGCCATCTCATGCTCCAAAGTCGACCCTGCGAGCGTGGGCGACATTTGCGTGGGTACCGTTTTGACCCCTGATCCCGTCTACCACGCTCGTGGCGCTGCGCTCGCCGCTGGGTTCCCGGAGAGCGTTCCCATCCAGGTCGTCAATAGGTTTTGCTCGAGCGGGCTTATGGCCGTGACTGTCATTGCAAACCAGATCCGCTCTGGACAAATCGAGATGGGTCTCGCAGTCGGTGTGGAATCAATGTCTCAAAAGTAGGTCGCAGGGGGGCTAACTTATTTCTGTTGCGCGTTATGAGCTGACATTTGTTCTTACCGCTCGTAGCCCTGACAAAGGTGCACCTCCCCAGTCGGAGAGCATCGGTTCGAATGCTGCAGCGAAGGATTGTCTCCATCCCATGGGATGGACAAGCGAGAACGTGGCGGAGGATTACAACATCTCTCGTGACGTCATGGACGACTATGCAGCAAAGTCCTTTCAACGGGCAGAATATGCCGAGAAATCCGGTTACTTTGCTAAAGAGATCGTCCCCTTCACTGTGCGTGTGACCGATCCTGCGACGGGTACACAAAGGCAAGTCACTATAGACAAGGATGATGGAATCAGGTCTGGTACGACGAAGGAGAGCTTGCTCAAGATTAGGGCGGCGTTCCCTCAGTGGGGCAAGGCACGCACGACGGGTGGAAATGCGAGCCAGATTACGGATGGGGCGGCTGCTGTGATGATGATGACCAGGCGTAAGGCAGAGGAACTTGGCCTTCCGATCCTTAGCAAGCATGTCAGCACAGCTATTGCAGGTATGTCAGTGTGGGAAGACTGGCTGTCTCGCTCACCGCTTCATAGGTGCCCCTCCTCGCGTGATGGGAATTGGCCCTGTGTATGCCATTCCAATGGTGCTCAAGCAGGCTGGGCTCGGCGTTTCTGACGTCGATTTGTTCGAGGTATGAGCAGGCATATTCCTTGAGAAATGAAGGCTTGCAGCTTAATCCGACCGCTTCTCGTTAGATTAACGAGGCGTTCGCATCTCAATACGTATATTGCATTCAAGAATTAGGTCTAGATCCCGAGAAAGTCAACGTCAACGGAGGCGCCATCGCTTTCGGCCATCCCCTAGATGAGTCCATTCCGTCGTTTTCATTGTACTTCGTGCTGATATCTGTGTGCCGATATCTACGTTGCACTGGCGCACGCCAGATTGCGACTGGCTTGAGCGAGCTGCATCGGAGGAACGGCAAGGTATGTCGATTCTTGAAGGAGCAAGTATTCTGATCTGATCAAGTACTTGTGGAAGGTGTTGGTGACGTCGATGTGCATAGGAACTGGCATGGGCGCTGCAGCGGTGTTCGTGAGGGATGCTTGAGGATGGACAGGGAATCATGATGCACATTGGATGGCGATGTCTTACACTCTGTTTTTCTTACGAACTGGGTACTTGATGTTCGTTCTGCAGAGTGAGACGTGTCGCGTGATCATGATGGTATTCGAACGGAGGACATGCAGTTCGCGATGATGATTCGCACCCCGTCCGAGCGATATTTGTGCTCGTGTAAAGCCATTCGCGGCTATGAGAATGATCAATCCCATTGATACCTGCGTGGGTTGTAGCTCTCGATATGATATCAAGGGAAAACTGCGTTTTGGAGAAAGGGAACCCAGTTGGGGCACGGTTTATGTCTTATATCATCTTGATCATTTTGTTCAAGAGTACTCAGCGTCCTGGATGCATAAGAAGCTGCTGAGCAAACTGGGCGTTGTCAGAATGAGGTACCGAATCGAATGGTGCTGTAATGCGGCTCACACCAGACAAGAGGCTACTCGTTGGGCAACCTGTCAATTCTCCTGTCGAAAGTGAACACAAGGACGATATGCCAGTACATCTACCCCCGTCTAGTGATTACCACGCAAGTTTAATTCTACATCAGCCGAGGTGACGCTGCAAGTACGATAAGGTATGGGATTCGTGAACAAAGACAAGGACCGCACCGTAAAGTCAGGGATGTTCACGGACAAACTGGAATAGATACCAAGTGCACCATTCATTGCGCTCAACCAGCTGACGGTATCCTCGCGATCGATGGCCAAATAGCCTTTATCATCTTTAAGGAGAATCACAAGGATATCGGTATGGTAACACGAGCATAACAAGGTGCAGCTTTACCTGGTAGACACACTGTGACCCATTGAACGACTGCCGAACCGTTAGCCAAAGTGACTACTTTGTGACGACATGGACTCACTTGAATACCGAACCAGAACATGGAGAGGATGACGCGACTGAACACCGTGAAGTAACTGAACCAGAAACCGAACGATGATCTATTCAAAATGGGGAACGCGATATGCAGGCAGGCACCGATAGTCCCGTTCAATACCACGACCACGGAGATGATACTGTAGCCCGCCGCAATACATGCAAGCGCCTGACGCCTTTGTGCGTGTGAGAATTCAGACTGCCAGAAAGCTCACCAGGACAGACCAACGGCCAACATGGAGCTAGCGAGCTCCCATGCCACAAGGTTAGTAGCATCGGAGAGCCAATAGGTAATCTTCACAGAACATGAGATTGTGGTGTTATTATCGAGAAGGCAAGTGACGCACGTAGTTCCAAGTCCTAGATACCATGTTAGATCCATTCACGACACGAAAGCGACGCACAACAACTTACGTCCAAGTCCTCAAATGGGGAGGCACCGGGTCCATATCTTTGTTACTCCAACCATTGGAAGCGAATGTCGTCTTCTTCGGTTCGAGAACTCAGGTTGACAGCCGAAAGAGAATAACAGCACCTTGTGTGGAGAAACGCATCGTAGGCGGGATGACTTTACGATACGCCTTGCCGAGTCACTCAAACGGTCAGAACAAGGGCAAGCGTTGTCCGATACTCACAACTAGCATAGGTGTAGATGTACGGCCCACGGCGCGAAAAACGCGTCGTTTCAGCCACAATTCTCCCCCCCAGTGACCTTGTAAACAAGGTAATTGTTAGCTAGATGGTTACAGCGCTACTCTGCGCTACTTCGTCAGATTCGGTCAGAGCCGAGCGGAGTTCATATATACGTTGTTGGTATGACTCTTTGTGACTGTACATGGATAGTCGTAGGAAATTATTTAGGCTGCACCTTGCCACCAAGGATCCTGGAGTAACTCCTCCGCCGTTGCTCGGTGCTTCGGATTTAACCGCAGACACCTCTTCATAATACTTGCTATGTTGATGCCACATCCAAGTTTAGGAATATCAATGTGAGAGATCTCTCCATGTTCAGTGCGATTCACGGATTGAACCAGCGGCACGTAGATCGGGCAGAAGACGACTTTGACCAAGGACGACAACGGCGTTTTTGAGTTTACTGTGAGTTCAAATCCCACTGGTTTACCTTTAACTGGCTCCAACACGGATATAGCCCCCTGAAGATACAGACAGTACTACCTTGACGGCGTGTAACGGGACCCAGGCCATGATTGAACACATGGCCATTTGTGAGTTGCAAGATCAATACACGGCTTCTCTAGGGCTCAACATGTTTCTTCCACAGGTCTCAATGACGGATACACTCGCTCTACTTCAAGGGCGTTGGGTATGTCATCTGTTCTTTCATCCAAGTGGATGAAGTGCTCATTCAGACAAATGTAGCGCTGGCTCGTCCGTCGAGGAGGACTTCACGCCGGTCTTGCGCGCCTATGTCACGAGCCAGTACCAAGAGAACCAGATCATCAGGGGTGAAATCGACGATCACCTCTGGGAGCAGAACCTCGCTGAGCTCGATGACGACATCACTTTGAATGTCAAGTACGAGTGTCCCAGGTTTACCATCAACAAAGCTTAAGCGTTACATCCACCGCGAGACTCGACGGAGTCGGTTGTTACTGAATTCGCGTGAATGGGGTAAAACCTATGTAAGATGTTCTCGTTGAAAGGATCTTATTGTAGTCATTGCGTCTGGAGCTTTGTTGACAATATCTAAAGTATGGAATGTCTATGGAATGTCTGTGTAATAGAGAGATTGCCCGAATCCGCAAGGATGGACTTGGTGACCTTGTGCTGCACATCTTCCGTGACATCAGTGTCTGAACATTCTTGAAGGGAGTACGACGACTGACCTTATCGAGTCAAGTTGTGTTGCTTCTTTGCGAATATCAAATCCGAGATCTGAGATGCGTAATTACTTCCCCGCGATGCGTTTGCTACACTGTGACGGGTTGAGGGAACGACGAGGCTTCGAGTTTGGACAGTGGACTTCTCTGGAACCTATCTAATCCAGTATGTTGGTTGGAATATTCTGTTCCATTCGCAGGCGTGTCGCCGGATTTTCGGAAATGTCATTTTTTTGACGTATGAGGACATCTAGACACAGACAAGGGATACAACACAATCATTCCAGCGAGAATATCTTACGTAGCCATCCCTGCAGATTGGGCGACGACCTACCCTGTCTCAACGGAGTTGTCGCTTCAGCTTGGGTGACGGTAAACTTGCCAATGGCATCGTCGAACCCGAAAGCCCAGGAGACGCAAATCATCAGGGGTGAAGTTAGCACTCCCGTGATCTGGGAGCACAACCTCGCTACGCTCGACAATGGCATCTCTTTGAACTCAGAGCTGACATAGGCGTGCAAGATCGGCGTGAAGTCTCCCTGGAAGAAGAGCACGGGAGTAGGAGCAAAGCCATCCCCGAGGAAACCTATTCGTGGAAACATGTTCAGCACCAGCACAAAGCTGCGGCCGATCCGACGACCCACCAACACCCATGCCTCCCTTAAGCTGCGTACCGTTGTACGCCTTCAAGGTAGGACTGCCTGCATCGGCTTCAGGTGACTATATCCGATTTAGAGCCAGAACGCAGTAAACCCAAGGCGCCGTTGCCGTCCTTGATCAAAGTCGTCTTCTGGCCGATCCACGTAGCGTTGTTGGTTCAATCCGCGAATCGCGCTGAACATGGAGTGATCTCTCACATTGATCTTCGTAAATTTATCAGTATTCACGATGCCAGACTTGTCGACCTGAGGCTTGCAGAAAGCGGTCCTAGAGAGGATAGCACGGCCCATTGTTAGCGTGTCCCATCCACAAGTTATGTACACCGTACTCACTGGCTCTCAAATGTCACAGTGACGTGGAAGGCTCCTGCATAAGAATGTGACGCCGTGAGCGACACCTAATGCAACAAGCAGCTGACATGTATGCATGTACTCGCGAACCTGGTAGCTCTGCAATCCGGGTTAATGGACGGAGTAGAAATCAATGGAAGAGACTCACTTCCAGCAGACGGGGAACTTGTTTGCGTACATTCCGTCGATCCTATTGTCGAACGTCAGCATAAGCGTCGTCCTTCCCGAGATCATCTCTGTCAATATTTGTGAACGGTGTGGTGAACAATGGGTGAACAAGATGATAAATCCTGGAACACTCAGGTCCTGAAGGTCAGGTTCCTGGAGGATACGGCAGACATAGTTGGGTGAGTAGAACGAAGAATGTGGTTAACTTCAGGTAGTAGGAATCGAAGGGAAGGGTGCTTCGAGTTGGGGATTCCGGGACACTATGCTGCCACCTGTTGGTAACGGAGACATGACGCAAACAATGCAAGTTCAGTTCGTCAGGCGAGATGTGAGTCATTCAAACAGATTCTTTGGCCTCAGACAAGACTGTCTAGCGTCACTAGGTTTGACGTGCAGTCGGGTGACGGAAAATACCTTCTGTCAATAACCTGACATGCTTCAGAACGCGATGTCGTGCCATGATCTTCTCACTGGAGGGAGCTAAGTGTAAGCATGCACCATTTTCAGGTTGCTTGCCCGTGAGGTCACGTACAAAGTCTAAGCGGAGATCAAGTTGCGCTGAGAACAACCACCACTCAGCCCTTTTCATTGCCTCAGTTCGTGGAATCCGGAACTGATTGGAACTGAATACTAGTTCCAAAGGCAACTCTGAATTGAACGGGATCTAGCTGGACAACGTCAGAAAATCATGCAAATTTCTGGGAAGGTCAAGTGATACAACTTCTTGTGAACGGTAACCGGTAAGCTTCCATTCCTAGTAGAACCACCAAACGACATTCGCAACGAATATGACACCGTGACCACCAACCTCCGGCGCTACTTGGGCGCGCTACAACTACTTGAAGAATGGTCACGTTCGAGCCTGTATGTAATACATACTAGCTGGGGTAACATGATCATGATTACTGAAGGGCCTAATAGAACATTGCTTGTTTCAATCTTGAGCTCTACTAGCGCGACCGCGAGGATGAGCAAGTGAAGGCCCCACAGCTTCTTGCACTTCAATGATCCAAAATTTATCGCTCTTTGGTTCGACTCTGATTGGGTGATCATTGGACGTACACCCGACATCAAGAATTGGCGACTCTCATCGATCATGCTGTCAACTTCGAGGGATCCTATACTTTGCCCTTCACGAATAGATGACATGATCTCCTCTGGGAATGCTGTTCATTGACCCTTGACATTTTTCTCGAACTCTGCCCTGGCTACTGTGGGTGGTTATACTGCCATCATAGATATCAGGTTGTTTTTAGCCTCAGTTTTCGCTGCCACGTCAGCGCGATCAGGTATGTAGTTTTACCAGTTCATTTCAGTTGATCACTTTCTGACCATGCGCCCTCCCCGATTTTCCCCGAATGAACGTTCCAACCCGTGCATGTGGCAGTTGGATTGCGGCAGACGCCATTTTTGTTCTTGGTTAGCGTCTTTGTCATCGTTCACTTCGCAAAGACCTGTCATCAACTAGCCCACACCGAACATAACTAGAGTTAAACAAGTTTACTCGGCATGCATGCAGTAGGATGCACATACCATCCAAATGGTCCATGGCAATTGTCGTGTTCTACGCCTCTTTGCCACAGCGTCAAGCACGGTCCGGCATGGCCCAGCCTACAATCGATACGACGCTGTTCGACCACAACCTACCCCTCCAAGACCCGCGTAAGTAACTGATACGCAGCGAAGCGGCCAAGAATGAATAGCATGACAGATTGATTGTACATCAAGTATGTTCAGTCACCGAACTGTACAATACGTCAAGCTATTCATTCACGTCAGGGAACGACAGCAGTCTGAAAGCCGTCTTACGGCGACCAATCTGAAGCGGAACTTGCATTGTTTTTCCCAAGCCATTTCGTGCGCTCGACTTCAACTGATGATGGTATCTGCGAGAGATATAAAGGAGCCTCTATGTACCCCAGAATCCCCAAGTTGAAGCACTCGATTCTTCAGTTTCTACAACCGAAGTCCAATTTCTAATCGTTCCAATCATGTCTACTACATTCATCAGGACCTTGACATTCAAGACGTGAGTGTTCTCGAGATTCGGCGTCTTCCTGACCCCTTGCTCACGACGCTCTTCACCGATGATATGCATCACTTACAGCAATGACCTTGGCCAGGACGCCACGCTTATGCTGACGTTCGACAAGAACATCGACGGAATGTACAACGACAAGTTCCCCATATGCTGGAAGTGAGTACCCAGCCATCTATTTTCCCTACAGTCACTGAATAGACGTTTAGAGTCACCAGGTTTGCCAAAACAGGTATTCGTGTCAGCTCCTCCTTCGATTAGTTGTGTCGCTCACAGGGTCAATTTCTTACCAAGGACCCTACCACATTACTGTGACATTCCAGAGCCAGTGAGTGCAGTTACGCGAGTTCACGACGGGAGACATACTAACAAGGGGTCGTCAACACTATCCAGGATCGCATTCTGCAAGCCTCAGGTCGAACATGCCTCTGACACCATCGTGGATGCTGGTACCTTTACGAAGGTCAATGTGAGTGACCACACCCGCACTCAGTATTGATTCACGGATTTAAATTCGGATGTCACATAGGTTGGCCAGAAGACTACCTTGATCAAGGATTCCAGCGGTGTCTACAGCTTTTCTGTGAGTTTCCGAGTCGTGTATTCTTTAGCACTCGCTCGTGGTACTGACTTCGACTTGGATGTAGCCCGCTGAGTCTGATGCGGGCAGTACTACATTGAAGGGGTACAACGGTACGCAGCTTAAGGAGGACATGGGTATTGGTGAGTCGCCGGATCCGCAGCTTTGTGCTGGTACTGAACATGTTTCCATGTATAGGTTTCCTCAAGGACAAAGACTTTTCTCCTACCCCCGTGCTCTTCTTCAAGGGAGTCGGGTTCGTTATCTGTTCTTTCTTTCAATCGAAAATGAGCACTCATTCAGACAATTCTAGCTCTGGATCGTTCGTCCAGGGAGACTTTACTCCGATCTTGCACGCCTATGTCACGTCTGATTACCAAGAGACGCAGATCATCAGGGCTGAAATCAGCACTCCGGTCCTTTGGGAGAAAAACCTCGCTGCGCTCGACAGTATCACTGTCTGGAATGTCAACTACGACATTCCCTCTGGCAAGTTTTCCATCACCCAAGCTTAGGCGACAACTCCGTTATCAGACTCGGAGGAGTGTGCTGTTGCCCGGTTGGTGTTTTGGGGGAAAGCCCATGTAAGATGTACTCGTTGAAATGGTTATGTTGTAGTTGTTGTCTTTGTCTGGATGTCTGTGTATTGCTGACAATAACTCAAGTGTGATGTTGCGAAAAAACTAGTATGACCACTTGGCCTTAGACTGAGGTCGGCTCCGAATCCGTTTCTCAATCTCACTGCGATTTTCCTTGTGAGTCTAGACCACCTTGTCAATGTCATTGATTTTGTACACGTGTCAAAACGTGACGTGATAGATTGCCTCTGTCAAGATGCTCGAATGTTGAAATGTGAATGTAGCCGAGTCAGGGCACATGCCAGCAAAAGATGATGAGGTAAAAAAGACACGCGCAGAGCGTCGTAGCGATGACTCTTCTGGATATCGAATCACTCGAGCGGTGTGATGTCCTGATGAGCAATCGATCTAGGAGACTGCAGAACGCGTGTAGGATCTGTGAAATGTCAAGAAGAAGGGAACGTGTCTCTTACAGAGTGGAATCGATGTCAGATGGGGGCTGATATGAACGGGTGGTTGGAACGAGGCTGGAATGAGGTGTACACGGGGAGGGGGAATAAGGTAAACGCGACACGAATGGACGGGAGCGAGCTGAGTTGCACTGAACCATTTCGACTGCCTATCTGAGTACGATCTATGCAGCTCGACCCGTCTTCGTCGTTGTCTCCACCGTCTATGTCTACGTACATCGCACTACCTGGCACGACGCGTTCCCCCAATCGCAGTGACGCGTAATTTTGCCCCAACAGACGGGGGATCGTTATTTTGTGCAGAACCCATTGGCGGACTGACATGGTCTGATGTGGCTGTGGTGATTTTAGCCCGTGTGAAAGTTGGGGGGCGTGTAGAGAACGCCTGATAACTTTCCATAATAAATCGAGGAGATATATAACACCCACCGATCGACTTGTTTTGTGCTCCATTCCCCTCGCTCCACCTCCATCATGTCCTCCAAAGGTCTGTTACGCGTCGTCCCCTTCCTCGTCTCCGTGCACTGACCATCCACCCAGCCATTCGCGAGTATGATGCCAAGCTCCTTCTGGCTTATTGGCTAGAACGCGCTCCTGCCGCGCATCCAAACTTTGCTCACCCCGCGGGCTCGCCACTCGCCTTTCTCTCACCCAAAGTTGCACAGATCCAGTGGGACCCCGAATCCGGCGCCATCACCTCTGATAACCACATCCCATCTTGGGTGCAGACGACCAAGTTGGTCGCGAAGCCTGATCAATTGATCAAGCGTCGTGGCAAGGCAGGGCTTCTCGCCCTCAACAAGGACTGGGCAGATGCGAAGCGATGGGTCCTTGAGAGGGCTGGTAAACCCCAAAAGGTGCGTCACGTTTCGATCATCGTTGGGGTCCTATCCGCGTCGTTTGTTGGGGATGATCGCGACGCATATGTTCTGCTATCTCTTCACATCTTCACGTTACCCCTATCGCATATCACCTCGTCACATATTCACGCTCCACTCCAGGTTGAATCCGTGACCGGCACGCTCAACACGTTCATCGTCGAGCCTTTCCTCCCTCACCAGCAATCCGCAGAGGCATACATCTGCATCACTTCATCCCGTCTCTCAGATACCATCCTCTTCTCCCCTACCGGCGGTGTCGATGTCGGTGATGTCGACGCACACGCCTCCCGTCTTGAGATTCCTGTAGATGTTAAGCAGTTCCCGACGCGTGCCAAGGTCGAGACCCTCGTTGGTCCTTCCTTCACCGGGACAAGAAAAAATACTTTGGTCGACTTCATCATGAGACTATATAACGTCTACGCAGACCTCCACTTCGCTTACCTTGAGATCAACCCCCTCGTCGTCCTCGACGATGGCGGTATTCATTACCTCGACATGGCTGCCAAGCTTGACCAGACCGCCGAATTCATCTGTGGTCCCAAGTGGGCTATCGCG
This sequence comes from Chalciporus piperatus, assembly GCA_038093975.1. NCBI lineage: Eukaryota > Fungi > Basidiomycota > Agaricomycetes > Boletales > Boletaceae > Chalciporus > Chalciporus piperatus. Next base: position 33,305 of record JBBPTG010000037.1, read on the forward strand.
AGAGATCTCAGCGTGTATGATAGTGCTGCCGTCAAGGCTAGCAAGGATGCCAAGGTTGGCGCCGATCGCGGTCCCCCCATGGTTTGGCCTGCTCCATTCGGAAGAGATCTCACAAAGGAAGAGGGTAAGTTGCATATCTTACGCGCATATATCCCACTCCTCACCTTTTCCGATAGCATATATCCAGAAACTCGACGCGTCAACTGGTGCTTCTCTCAAACTCACCGTTATGAACCCTAAAGCTCGCATCTGGACCATGGTCGCAGGTGGTGGTGCTTCCGTTGTGTACGCAGATGCTATTGCTGCTGCTGGGTTCGCACACGAGCTCGCCAACTACGGAGAGTACAGTGGTGCACCTTCAGAAGGCCAGACCTACGAGTATGCCAAGACAATTCGTATGTGTGTCTGACTCGCTTGCATAATCTCTTGGCTGACTCCCGGTCCCTCTATAGTTGACCTTATCACACGTCCTCAACCTCGCCCTGATGGCAAGATCCTCATTATCGGTGGAGGTATTGCCAACTTCACCAATGTTGCCGCGACATTCAAGGGTATCATCCGAGCGCTGGAAGGTGCCAAGGCTGGTTTGATTGCACACGGTGTAAGTGTCCCTGTTATGACTCTCGTTCGGCACCTCCATTTTGCGATACTTCCGACACCGAGTCTGCGAGTTTGAACTGACACTGATATGCATTTTTGTAGGTCAAGATCTATGTCCGCCGTGGTGGTCCTAACTGGCAGGAAGGTTTGAAGGCCATGAAGTTGTTGGGTGGGTTGCCTCCGTTCGCAAATTTCTGTTTATCTTCATCTGACGCTCTACCTTTCAGGGGAATCCCTCGGCGTCCCCATCCGTGTCTTCGGCCCTGACACCCACATTACCGAGATTGTTCCTCTTGCCTTGGGTATCAAGCCCAGCCAGGGTGCACCAGTCTCCATCCCTCCCACTGCACCTGGTTCTCCAAAGGCAGTTCCTGCGACACCCGCAGCAGTTCAGCCTGCTCCGACCCCTTCTGAAGTGGGAACAATCCACCCCTCCGGGGAACGTACACAACCCAACGACGTTGTCGTCCGCTTTGACAACGCTCCCACAGAGAATGGCCACGCTGCAACCAGACCTGCTTACCGACCTTTCGATGCTGAGACACGCAGCTTTGTCTACGGTCTTCAACCTCGTGCTATCCAGGGAATGCTGGACTTCGACTTCTCGTGCAATCGTTCCCGTCCTTCCGTCGCTGCGATGATCTACCCCTTCGGTGGTCATCACATCCAGAAGTTCTACTGGGGTACGAGGGAGACCCTGCTGCCCGTGTACACCTCGCTTGCTGAGGCCGTCAAGAAGCACCCCGACGTCGACGTCGTCGTCAACTTCGCGAGTTCCCGTAGTGTGTATAGCAGTACGCTGGAGTGCCTTCAGTTCCCAAGCATCCGTGCCATCGCATTGATCGCTGAGGGTGTTCCCGAGAGACAAGCCCGTGAAATCTTGGTCAGGTCCAAGGAGAAAGGCGTCCTGATCATCGGTCCCGCTACCGTTGGTGGCATCAAACCCGGTTGCTTCAGAATCGGAAACTCTGGAGGGTGAGTTATTGTTCTAGCCAGTTGGGTTGTACTAACATCCAGTAGTATGATGGACAACATCATCTCTTCCAAGCTCTACCGTCCCGGCTCCGTTGGCTACGTTTCCAAGTCTGGAGGCATGTCGAACGAGTTGAACAACATTCTCTCCTTCACAACGAACGGTACCTACGAGGGTATTGCCATCGGTGGTGACCGCTACCCCGGCTCAACGTTCATTGACCACCTCTTGCGCTACGAAGATGACCCCCAGTGCAAAATGCTCGTTCTTCTGGGTGAAGTCGGTGGTGTCGAAGAATACCGGGTCATCGACGCCGTCAAGTCCGGCCGTATCAAGAAGCCTATCGTCGCTTGGGCCATCGGTACTTGCGCTAAGATGTTCACGACAGAGGTTCAGTTTGGCCATGCCGGCTCCATGGCAAACAGCGATGCCGAGACTGCAGAAGCAAAGAACCGTGCGATGAAAGCCGCTGGTTTCATCGTTCCCGATACCTTTGAACTGCTTCCCGAGGTGTTGAAGGGCACATACGAGAAGCTCGTCGCTAACGGCGCTATTGTTGCCGCAAAGGAAATCGAGCCACCGGTTATCCCAATGGACTACAAGTGGGCACAGGAGCTTGGTCTGATCCGAAAGCCCGCCGCATTCATCTCCACCATCTCGGACGAGCGTGGCCAGGAGCTTCTGTATGCCGGCATGCGTATTTCCGATGTGTTCAAGGATGACATCGGTTTGGGTGGTGTCGTCTCGTTGCTCTGGTTCAAGCGTCGTCTCCCTCCATATGCTGCCAAATTCATCGAGATGGTCTTGATGTTGACGGCAGACCACGGTCCAGCCGTCAGTGGTGCCATGAACACAATCGTCGCGACTCGTGCTGGCAAGGACCTGATCAGCAGTCTCGCTAGTGGTTTGTTGACCATTGGTAGCCGATTCGGAGGAGCGTTGGATGAGGCGGCTTCCATGTTCTCCAGCGCAAGAGATCGAGGTCTGACACCAAGAGAGTTTGTAGATGAAAGCCGTAAGGCGAACAAGCTCAGTAAGTACCTGGTTTCTGATTCTGGATGCGACGGATTTTGAACCCTCTGTCCTAGTCTCTGGTATTGGCCACAAGATCAAATCGGTCAACAACCCTGATCTCCGTGTTGAGCTCGTAAAGGAATACGTTACCAAGCATTTCCCTTCCCACTCGTTGCTCGACTACGCCCTTGCTGTCGAGAAGGTGACGACTGCGAAGAAGGACACGGTGAGCGATACCTTGGCTTGGCGATTCGAGTGGGAAGTACTGATATTCTTTTCGCTAACTAGCTCATCTTGAACGTCGACGGCTGTATTGCGGTTTGCTTCGTCGATCTCCTTCGTGACTCGGGCGCATTCACCCCTGAGGAGGCTGATGAGTACATCAAGGTTTGTAGCCTTTCTCCCGCAGGAACTTCCTACCTTAACGCTCGCTTCTAGATCGGCACTCTCAATGGCTTGTTCGTCCTCGGTCGTTCGATTGGTTTCATTGGCCACCACCTAGACCAGAAGAGGCTGCGTGCGCCTTTGTACAGACACCCTGCTGACGATATTTTCATCAATATGGCTGATATCTCGCAACCACGAGTGTTGGGGAAGATGGCTTGAGGCGAAGTGGATACCAAAAAGTCGTGTAATATCCGTAGTTTTCTGTTTCCTTTTTTTCCTGCGTTTCCTCATTCCCGTTAGCTTCGGGCCTAATTAGTTGGAGTAGTGAGAAGGATAGAGTACTGGTGTTTCATGTTACGCTCCTCAGATCTCGTTGTAATTGATATGATAATGGTGTTTCTACGCTCTCGATTCGCTGGCCGGGTGGCATGCTGTGGCATGGCTGTGGCAGGCTTGGCAAGCCATGGGGTCCGGGTGGGAAAGATCCATCACTGTTTCGAAATATCTGTCAAATCTTGCAAGCGTTTCCTCACGTTGATGTACGGTGTATCTGCGTTTGTCATTCAATACCTTGATATTCAATATTCCATAATTGACGAACTCACTCCAGGTACTGAAACTTGCACCACGCCTTTGGGGCGTGTTGATGAGTATCGGCCGTTTCTAATTGAAACGATATCTATATCGACGTCGTGGCTGTCGAGCTGTCGTGTAACGTAATGTTTCGCCCTTGCTTGATTGCCCGAACCCTGATTGGCTGTCCGGGACCTAACTGTAACCGCAAGGGACGCGTAAAAATAAGCGTGACGGGCTCATTTCCAGTGTATCGGCGGTATGCGTGCTGGGGTGGAGTGAGGACCCCTGCTAATCTCCCTTGGACCCAGATTGGGGTCCGGACAAATTTGGGCCCGATGGGCCCGCTCCCGGATTTTTATCCGGACAGATGGAGGGTCTTTTGATGATAACCTGGATCACATATCCGGACAAGTCGAGCGTGGGGTGGGCTCGTGGGGTCAGAAATTTGATCCAGGTCGAACTAAATCTCGGGCGCCATCCGTCAGAATCCTTAGTAGTAGTCTGTAGTAGTAGTAAGTAGTCTGGAAGAGTCTCGAGGTTCTCTCAATGCATCCGAAGATATTTTTACCAGAGTTCACGAGACTTTTCACGAGCGAGAGTGACAAGGACCTGCCAGTAACACTTCCCCGAGCCTCCTCGTACACCCAAAATCACTATCATATAATGATCCATTCAGTGGTCGACCTCGTGAATCTGGCACCACAATTCAATCCCAAAGACTGGATTGGGAAATGCATCCTATATGACAGGAAGCTCCTCCCTTACGAGGTCGTTGATGCCTGCAGCAAAGCGGCCACAATTCCCGCTTTCAAAAGTGCTAAGCTGCCTCGCCATGACATCACCGTTCGCGAACTGCTACGTTTGCAGGTTCCTGCAGCCTCAGGATCTTCTCGTCAATGCCCAGGCTAACAGATGGTTCAGCAACGAACCCCCAGAAAAAGAAGACGTACTATCACGCCTCCTCACCCGCCCTCTACCCACCCTGGACAACCTCGTAGCACTCCAAAATGCATTTGGTCAGGCATGTCCTACTGCGGTGTCCAGGTTTTCGATTCATTCTTCCATTCCGCATTCACGCCGTTCACGCAAGCTACCGCGCCTTTCCAATGCCATCAATTTGCCCTCCTTCCCTCGACCTCCCTCTTCGCAGTTCTACACTCACACCCTAAAGCCTCGGTAACACCCCCAGGAGGTATCGAGCTTCGCGACAATGATTTACGGGCATTCAGGACACTCGAGGCGGCGGTGAACGAGATCCAAGCTGCATGTAGACTCTTCCGCAAGTGCAACAAAGAGATTTTGAATGAGGATTAGGTATACATGATCCTACAAGGCTACCAATACATCTGTACTATGTATAAAGTCCTCAACGCACAGTTTAGAGCCGCTATTTCAACCCAGAACGCGATCTGAGTGAAAAAAAACCGATCTTATGAAATCTGAACCCGGATCGTAGTCCGGACAAATTTTGGGCCCTTCTGGGGGTTGCGTCCGGACATCGCGACCGGCGCGGCTGATCTGGGTTCCCTAGGCATTAGCAGGGGTCCTGTGGAGTGATGCTCACGGTTGACCGGCGGTCGTTGGCATAATTTTTCAGTCCGGAAGCCCATCTTGTCGAGTTCCCCATTATCCTAATACCCTCGCCCGCAGACGAAGATGGTCAATCCGCAGATTGTAATACCCCAGCCCGAGGATAAACGTGACGTGAGTCAGTCGCGGGCGGTCGCCGTAGCTGATGTTCTAAGGGTTCCTGTGCCACTGTGAGTCGTTGGCTTCGACCAGTCGTTCTTTCAGGTTCACGACGCTGACTTACTATATTCTCGTACCGTAATCACCTACTTGCAACGCTAGATATCGCCACGCGGCGCCTTCTGCGCCTTGGCCATGGATGGACTTTAACCGCGATGTTGTAGAAGTGACGCCTCACTTCCCACTGGTTGGGGACGAGAAGGATTCCTTAGGGGATTCAGAGTCAGACGACAGCAGGTGGCGTCGGTATCCACAGAGTCTGTTTGGAAATTGGACGCCAGAGCAGGTACGGAGGAGTCGGATGTTCGAGGTGATACAGTGTGATGCGTCAGAAGGGAGTGAGGTGTATCGAGTGGATGTTTATCGTGGGGGGACGTTCGATAGGGGTGAAGAAGAGAAGAAGAAGTGTTTGGTTGGGGAGGGTGTGGGAGACCGGTTCGAGAGGTTTTGGAAGAGTTTGGAAGAAAAGGTAAGGGGTGGTCTGGGTTAGGTTTAATGGAGCTGAGTGGAAGGTGGGGTTGGGTGCTAATGACTTTTGCAGCGACCTGAAGGTGTACGGCTTCGAGCGCTGTTTGTTGAACGTATGTCGTCGCCTGTGATGCAGATGTTGGGTACGAGGTGAGTGTTGCGGTGTGTCTTGGGTGCGTGTGTTCATGAGCTTGGATTGCTATGACAGGTATAATGTCGAGCCATTCTTTTTCTCGTCTTCTGCGAATTGGATACCTTCGAGGTATCAGGAAGATCCGCAACCCGGGAAAGGTGATCGTGAGTCTCATTCCAATCTTTTGTGGGTCTTGGGGCGATGCCTTACGTGGTATAGATATCACCATCGTCCTCCCGTTCGTAAGGATGATCAGGGATGAACGAGAGCCCGACGAGCCTACATTGAACTCAGGTATGTCCCATTTTTGCTCGCTTTCGATGGTTAACGTACTTGAGACTAGACGAGGGAGGGATAATTGATACTCAGGCACCGCTGCATCTTGGTGGTACGTTCGTAGCAATCTACTTGGACGCTATCCAAGCCCACTCGTTCACCCTAGGTAACAAGATATTACTGCAAGACTTGTTCGCTATTCACATGGTACGGACGACCACGAGCGATACGATCATCTCGTATCATCCCAACTCGGAGCTTCGAAAAGGCTCTGCCAAACTCCTTCAATCTCTCATGCAGAGGACAGGTGATAGCGTGTACTGGACGAAATTGTTGAGCAAGTCGAAGGATCCAACGTTGGTGTTTGTTGCCATACTTTGGCATGCGGTATATGCGTGGGACGAGGCACTCGAAATGTTGTTTGACCATCTGAACATGCTATTGGTAGGGAATCATTTGCTTTGTCTGTTTATCGAAACGCGGTACATGATCAGTAATGTCCTTGCAGGAAGCCACCGACGAGGTCGCAGCACGTTCGAAGCACACTCGGGAGTTGCACAAGGTGCGAGCTCACCTCATCTACTATTGGCAGCTTCTCCGAGACTTTCGAAAATCGGTCGAATTCCTCAAAAATACCCCGAACCCAGCGATGGACGCGGACTCGATTACTGACCGTGAACGACGGTCGTCGGCAAGACTGTTGAACATTGAGTTAGATAACATTTTGACCGAGATCGAGCGATTGGACAAACAGCGGGCGAATCAGATGGAGCGGTTGATGAACTCTATTAGCTTGGTTCGTGCTTTGTTCTGACACTCTGAGAGGCACTTTTTGATGACCTGGTCATCAGGCGTTCTTTACAGTCAAAAGTGATGACACGAAGGCGAGGCATAAATTGACGGCGACGACTTTGCGAGACTCTGCTACCATGAAGCAGGTGATGGGAAGCGTTTTCTCTCCATTAGCAATTCTTCTGAATACTCGGATTAGATTTCGTATTTGACGATGCTCTTCCTTCCCCCATACTTTCTTGCGGTAAGTCGTACGCCATACGCTGACTTCGACCCACCTGACTCCCAGGTGACTTATGTTCGTGACAGGGCATATTCCGGATGTACGTCTATGAGATGAACCCGAGTGCGACGGAGAGGCTCTCTCATTACGTTGAGGGTACCGTTGTGTTCACGTTCTTGATGGCTTGGCTCGTGGTCGCCCTTCAGAGCGATAGTTTCCTCCATCCGGGTGGACGGCATTATATGCGACGTTTAGCGTGGCCGATATTCTATGTGTATGCGCTGCTAAGGCCAGCCTCGAGCACAGCACAACAACGTCGTCCGCCTCGTAGAGATCATGGTCGATGACTCGGGAGGGGGTGTGTTCGGGTTAAAATTCCAGACATTTTGTCTACGGACGATGGGTTGCGTGTATTCTGTTCGAGGTTTTATCGGCCATTAAATTTTCTCTTTGATTGACTTTGACCTAGATTATTTGCGTGTGATACACTGTATTATATGCCTTCGTTTTCTTCTCGTCCTCGAGTCCACCCTATAATTTAAAGCTCAAGAAGCGCATTTATTCGTGCCGATGTTATATTTTCGTAACATGAAAGGTTAAAAATGCAAGGGGATGTGCACTAAGTACACAAGCAATCGCATACGTCCCCTTCCTTGAGAACGACTATCTTCTCACCCAAGGGACAGCCTAGGCCTAGGGGAGACCACACCTTCCTCGACTGCCCATCTAAGTTCAAGTTGCCGCCGTGTCGTTCGGGGGATGGTTTTCAGCTGGAAGTCGTTGGTTCATACAGATCGCTGCAAGGCTCACTGGGACTCGGAGACACGTCCAGAAAGTCGACTCTGCTTCTCAATTAGAAATAGTCAGTTCTACTATTCCGAGTGATCGCATGTCTCAGCTTCAACGAAGGATCAAGGACATAGTGGATTTCGTGCGCGAAGTTTGAAAAGGACAAACCATCACTACGGATCTCGTTCTCTCCGTTCGACAATCCTAAGATGATCTCGGACAATTCTGTACGCGGACGAGGGCACTCACCTCTTGGTGAGTTCTCTTTCACCATGCTGGTGGTGTGTGGTGCGGTGTGTGGTCAACCGAAATGGACCGCTTACTGGAGGGTGTTGAGACTGCGAACCACTGACAACAGTTGAACAAATCGTTTTTTCACACCATGCCACCAGATCATCGAAGGATAACATATCCGCATGTCTGTACCATCAACGTTAGTTAGATGCGGGCTCACTGGCTTTCGCATCTGGTTCGTCCACCATGGGATGGTTGTTTTGGCGCAATACGCATTCGCTCAACCAACACTGTCAATGGCCCTGCCCAATGACTAGATTCAGAATACATTTCGCAATTGAACTCAGAGTAACAGACTCTTCCCATGGTACCCACACGCACATAGTCCGTGAATCCAAGCACCTACACGGCGATTTGAACCTGGGACGGTTTCAGTGCTTCCCTTTGGAAACCCGGATATCCGCGCTCGATCTCCCCCATAATCTCTTCCCGATATCTCCTAACACCCCCAAGGTAATTGTACGACTCGCGTTTCTTCCCCGGAATATTGGCTCCCATATACCAGCTCGCCGCTAGTGGGACGAGGGTAAAATCACAGAGCTTATCGATGTGTTTCTTGAATGTCAAAGCGGCATGCTCAGTGGGAGTAAACTTGGTGATACCGTGCTGACGAAGGTAGTGGATCGTGCTGACTACCCAGGCGCCTTGTACTTCAACACACGTTGGACCGTTACAGAAGGCCGTTGGTCCATGTGGCCCGTACACGAAATACAGGTTTGGGAAGTTATCGATTGTCATGCCAAGGCTGTTAAAGTTGATCTTCAGGAACAATTTTACAAATGAACAACGTGAACTCACTAGGTGGTCACAGTGTCCTTCCAATGGTCTTGGATCGTCTCGCCGTTTAAACCTCGCAGATCCATATCTTTGAAAGAACCTACGTGAGTGTCAAACCCTGTGTGTTTCAAATTTCAGCGACTCGCAGTGCTTCAGTCACATCCACCCTCACGCACCTGTCGCAAGGATAAGGACGTCGAATTCATACTCCTTTTCCGTCGTCTTAATACCTTTCGGGGTAACCTCGAGAATAGGACTGGCGTTAACATCGACGAGGTCAACGTTGCCTTGGTTGAATATTTCATAAAACCATTGTTCCAGGCATGGGCGTTTGCAGCCGAATGGATGGGGTGGGACTTCTGGCGCCAGAAGGTCGCGCTTCTTAGGATCCTTGAGGCGCTCACTGACTTTCTTTCTCCAGAACTTGTACGCTTCGTCGTTGGCAGTTTTGTCTGTGATAAGGTCCACGTAGTTGGAAACTAATCAAAGAAGCAGATCAATAGGGCAGTGGCTGTGCTGATAACTTCAACGTACCCCAAAAATGGAAAGCACCCGAGTCCCACATTTTCTCGAAATTCGCTTGTCTTTCTTCTTCGCTGTCACTCATCATCGGACGAGGGATACGGTCGATCTGGAAACCGCCAGAGGTTGTGCGCAACCGCTTGTAGATATCTTCGTAGATGGGCTTGAAGTGGGTTTGAACCTGCTTGCTTACAGCATATTGGCCCATTGGCAGTGCGAGATTTGGGGTTCGCTGGAAAACGGTGAGATGCTCCACCTAGTTCGCAAACTGGCTTTCAGTACTTCAAGATCAAATGTGGATATTTGGAGTTAGTGCGTACGTGTCTTCCAATCTCCTGAATGACTTGCACTCCGCTAGCGCCAGTGCCGATGATACCCACTCTTTTGCCAGTCGTCTCGATGCCTTCCTTTGGCCAGCGAGCAGTGTGACTACACGGACCCTGGAATGTATCGAGCCCCTTGATGATTGGCGTGTACGGCTTAGACGCGAAACCCTGAAGAATTATCAGCCTCATTGAGTGGAGGGGATTCGAGAGTCTAACCGTGCACATAATCAGATGACGCCCAGACGCTTTGTATACTTCATTCTTCCCCTCGGCGGTAATATGCCACAGATGCAACTGATCATCCCAGTGGGCTTGCTTTACTAGTGAGTCAAAGCGGCAGTGCTTGCGAATATCGAGCTTTTCGTCGACATACGCAAAATAGCTGCCGTTCGTGGTGTGAGTAGAGCTCTTTGGGTATCAACAATGTGATCAGCTTACGCTTGCAGTTCTTTCCATCCTGGAAACTTCTCCGTCCACGTCCACCCGTTCCATAGCTCGGGGCGCGAGAATTCGTAGATGGGGATGTCACTGTCCACGCGAGCACCGGGGTACGTGTTCCAGTACCAGGTCCCACCAAAGTCGGATCCGGCTTCGATCAGTTTGCAGTTCAGCCCGAGCTCGCGCAGGTGGATGAGATGGTAGATGCCGCCAAAGCCTCCACCGACGATGATAGCATCATAGTTCTCCTCTTCCATGGCTCAATGCCAGTATTGTCTTCACTGGTACGGGATTCAGGTGATCGTTCGCGCTCTGCTTTTACAGGGTTTTATACTTCTCAAGAGTCTTCCATGGATTCGACTCCCACACGGTCAGCAGATCACGAGCCATTTGACATGGCATTAGTGTCGTAAAGTTTGTTATCGTCGTCGACCTGTGTATGATGACTAGGCTTAAGACGGTCTATCACTGCCCTCGCGTAGGACTTATCTCCCTAACCAAGACACGAGCCGAGCAATCTCCGGAAAGGCCTTTCCAAATCCTGTAGTCCCATGGCATGTATTCCCCACGGTTGATGCAGCTTCTTCGCGAAAGAATCATGAAGTATCCGAACCATGAGAGTTCTGGCACTTGGCATGGCAGATGGGAAGGTACGGTGATTTGCCTCCTACGTCTATTTTCGCTCATGGAAATCCATAACACATACTACGCATCTGATTCTATGATGACTTACCCAAGGACTTTCAGGACAGAGGCATCGAACCAAGTAGGGAAGTAGTCAAAGTGTCTTGGTCGCCGCCATCTCCGCAGGCAAGATGGCTGTCTCGAAAAGTCTTAGCATCAACCATATATAGGGTGACAGTAGCAGCATTCGAATCACCTGATCAAGTGAAGAGCATCTGAACGAGCTATTGGCAGGGAATCATTTCCTTTGTCTGATTATCGAAACGCGGCACATGATCAGTATTGTCCTTGCAGGAAGCCACCGACGAGGTCTCAGCACACTCGGAGCACACTCGGGAGTTGCACAAGGTGCGAGCTCACCTCATCTACTACTGGCAGCTTCTCCGAGACTCTCGAAAATCGGTCGAATTCCTCAACAATACCCCGAGCCCAGCGATGGACGCGGACTCGATTACTGACCGCGACCGACGGTCGTCGGCGAGACTGTTGAACGTTGAGTTATATAACATCTCGACCGAGATCGAGCGATTGGACAAACAGAGGGCGAATCAGATGGATCGGTTGATGAACTCTATTAGCTTGGTTCGTGCTTGGTTCATAAGACCCTCGTCCAGAATATGTCGTCCACTCCAAAGACGTTCATCGCGACGCCATGGACACACCCTTCTTTACTGAGTGCACACGGTCAATTTCTCTCTCACAAACATGGTCCAATTCTACAACACACACTCGCTCCACGATTCTCACTCGACGCTTCTCCATGATGACATGCGTCCGCTGCTGGACATCCGGATCGAACGTTGAAGCTGACGGACGGACGGTGATCGCCCATGGGATCTCAAACTGGCGGGGGTTTGATTGTCTTCACGGTGAATTCCCTACTGCATGATACATGTCCTTTGCCAATACTTCGGAGAATACTACAGTTGCGGACACGCAAAGTCAACCACAATAGTCGCTGAGTTTTTGCGACATCACAACACATCAGTCCTGACTGAAAACCATTTATTTATGATGCTGAGAGTAAGTAGAAACGGATTCCACGAGCCGATTCTTTAAATTCTTCAAAATGAAGAATTTTTACCCTAAAAATTTGGCGCAACACGAAAAAAATAGCTAAAAATCCCGAAAAATGCGCAAACGACTCCTCTCGTTGAGTTGTTGATGATCCCATAAAGAAAAGGTCTATCAGAGTTGTCTAAAAATGTGTGGTGTGATGGTATTGAACGCTAGTCCCTTCCCAATTAGGCAACTGTCCCCTGATTACTAAGCTTATGCTCTCAGCCTCGTGCGGTCAGTAGGTATCAAGTCGGGGCGGGGTAGGCTTACAGGCATCTGGATTGGCCTCACCTTGACATTTCTTCGTCAACTGAACGTCAACTGAGAAGTTGAGACATCGTGGTTTGCTTCAGTCCACTTCAGATCACCCCCAAAGCCCCAAAGGGGTACACAACATTCCGGAAATTGGCCCAAAAATTTGGCGCACCAAAAATGTCGTGGGAAAAACTTCGGAGCAGTGTTTTTTGCATCCTTTTGACAATCTAAGTCCAAATCCACTCTCAGTTTCCTGTAGAAAACTCATATTTTTGCGTTATAGAACCGGTGGGCTTTGCGTGTCCGCAACTATATCACCCATGGCCCGGCGGATGTCTCGAGCCCGCATTTGGTCAAGGTTGGTGACGAAGCGAACGAGGTATTAGGAGGCGATGTCAAGCCCACCGTACACGTAAAAATGTCGGGACATGGAACGGTTGACGCACATATGAAAAAAAAGGTCAACATATCGGACACGCCGAAAATGTCGTCTCATAGATTTAACGCTTTGAAACCGCATCTACAGTGAGTCCACAGTGATGCCTCCTGACCAAAGAGTCCTCACATTGCAGGCTTCAAGCTTCACTGGGGCGACAGAAATTAAATTGGGGACTATATTTTCGAGTCTCATTACAGAACATGCGAACACCCCCACGTCCAGCTAACCATAACACGAATCCAACTCCTCCTCCATCAATCCTGAAAAAAGATCCAATGACGTCCCGACCTCTGCGCATTTTGTTAGCACAGACATAAACATAAAACCTGCACCCCAAGACTCACCCATTTAGCTGATGATGATATCGGCCGCAAGGCTGTTCCCGCTCGTGACCGTATATTTCACCTCCACGTTCGTGCCAAACAGACTGGTCACGTTGTAGTCCGTCATGTGTTGCGTACGCGTGGAGGCCCGTGGACCATTGTTATAGTACTCTGGGTTGATGACGACACCAGTTTCATTCGTCTGGAGACTAGCGACGATGTCGCACCAGGGCGCATAGTTGTCCACCCCGAGCGCGACGAGGAATAACTCCCCACCGGTGGACATGAACCGGATCGTACCAGACGTTCCACTACCACCCATAGTGAGGGTGTTGGTGTCGTTGGCAGTGGACCATGTACCACCGTCGGCGTAGTTCCAAACGGTTTGCTCGACGATGGAGAAAACGGGGAGGGAGGGGTTGGCTTGGTAGGTGGAAAGGTCGATGGAGTAAGACATGGTGAGATCGTCAGGTAGCTAAGCTGCGGGGGATGGGTTTCCGTTCAACAAGAGGAGGGGTTTATATAGTGCGACGCCTGGGTTATGGATCGACCGGAATTGGGGTAAATGATTTGGCGAACTTGAAGCCTATCTGTCAACTTGGCGTAATAGAGCAGAATATAAATGCCGTGCGAGGGTGTTCCGGTCCAATCAGAGTCCTTGTCAAGCCATCGCGTAGGCTCCCGAAAGCTGTCAGAGAGTCGTCAAGCGACGACGTTACTCGTCTGCTTTACAGATCCCGCCCGGGATTGGTCGTGGTTGGGTCTATCGCAGAAAATGTTCAGGCAGAATTCTGTACTTCTTGAGTCATCTTGACATGATGGAGAAGTTAGAACCCATCCACTCGCATTCACAAGAGGTCCTCTGAGGAGCTAACAATCCTACGAAATCGATCCTGACAGCAATGGCAGGGAAACAAAGACACCGACGCGAAATCACACACCATGTCAATCTGCAGAGAGATTATTGCGCCGTATAAAGTTCCGAGTAGCGAGGAAAGACTCTAGAAGAATTGAGAGGGGTGATTGAGTGGTCCATCAACGCACGCAAACCCCAGATCCAAAGTAGACACTTGTGCTTATGCTGGTGTTCTTTCATGATAATGGATCTTCTGCGACACACAGCATAAACATCCCAATTACATAACGCCTACCCCGCAAGCTCCACAACACAAGGAATCAACTTCCTCAGGCGTCTCAGCTACTGAAATAACATCGCTCGCATCACATCAACCCCACGATTGCATACACTCACGTACCTCTTTCATAGACGCTCTCGTCTCTTGATACACGGCACAGACGCCATCGACATCGTATTTGACCATCACCTCCACGTCGTCATCATTCACAAGGGTCACTTCGTCCGAGTCCATCACGCGAATCTCCGCGTCTTGTTCCTCGTCGACATCACGTTCGGGACTGACCGCACTTTCGCTCTTCCTCGCCTCTTGATTCTTGGTCGATGCATCTTCGGTAGGCTTTCTGGTCGCCATCCGTGGGGGCAGGTACGTGATCACGCGACGCTTGACATCTGGGGCTTGCACCAGCGTTGCCGTCGTCGTCTGCGGCACCTTCTTCACTATCTTCTGCATAAGACCCGGGATTGGAAGACGGAAACACCCAGATTGCTTCGTCCCGCGAGGTTTCTCCGCGAGCTTCGTCGAGACGCCTTTCCTCCCCGTGCTCCTCGACGCAAGTGTGGACCAAGTGGCGTCTGGATCGAGATCCTCGCCAAAGGCGTAGGCAGAGGGAGTGGACTTCACCTTCTTTGATTGTGCGATGGGCGGAGGAGAGGAGGGGCGCTTGCGTTTCGGCTCTGGGGTGGCTATACGCGTGCGTTTGGGCATGTCATTGGATGGCTTAGGGTCCATATCGAGTTCGGGAGCTGCGGAAGTCGACTTGATCCCTTCGTTGAGCGCGGTTGAGAGCCAGGTTGGTAAAGTAGCAGAATTCGACTTCCCCTTGGCGTTGAGGGGACCGGTGGCGATCTTTGCGGACCGGCTGTTCGACGAGACAGGAATAGAGACTGGTGGCGGACGCATACCTCGCGCTAAAGACACAAAGTGCATCGATCGACTTACCGCAATGGAAGATTACTTACCCGTGCGATGAATAGGCCGTGGACCTGGCGAACTGTGATGGATCACGGGAAGAGTGCCACCGGTAACGGGAGCGAGAACTATTCTTGAGCGGCCCATCGGGGAGCGCTGGCGTACGGGGGACGACCGGATGAGAGGACGTTTGCTATCGTGTGGCGTACCAAACACCCGCGTGGGCTTGAATGGTGCAGCAGGCTTGGTTTCGGCGCGACGTCCAGAAAAGATGGATATATGCGCCGACTTTTGCTTTGCTGGCGTTTCTACAGGATGGTTCGTGTTATGAGCAACAGCCTTGGGCCCAGGATCCGTTACTGGGGCCGCATTATGCGCTTCGACCATACGACCCTGGCTGGCCTTTGCGCCCGGTCGTCCGGACTCATGTTGGGCCAAGACCACAGAAGGTTTCTCCGCCTTACGAGCTTCTGACACGACGGGTTGTCCCTTTCGGCGTTCTCCTCTCTCAGCCTGTTTCTTGAATGCCTCTACGATCCGCTTTGGCTGCGGCTTAGGGGATGGCGGAGCCTTGTCCAACGGCCGGGGTCCAGGAGCGGTGGGCCTTGGAAGCGTGCTGCGAGACGCTGCGTTGATCTTAGCTATGCTCCACGGATTGGGTCGGTATTCGACGGTCTCTTGTCTAACCGAGAGGTCCATTTCTTGTGCGAGGCCGACATCGTTGGAATTCGACACGTTGGGCCCGGCCTCTGAGCCGTTCTCCGAGTCCGAGTCTGAGAAATGTCCAACATGGACTCTGTGATTGAAGGACCAGACGTTGGACGCTGCGTGTTCGTTGCCCATTGTGGGTGTGACGGAAGATGTGAAGGCGACTGTAATCTGGTCTAGGGTCGGAAGAAGAGTCAGGGCATGTTTGACAACGCTGCCGATAAGTTGAATCACAAATTCACAATCCCTCGAACCGGATGGGCCCGTCCAGTTCAATTTTGCGTCGTTTGAGCGGCTTGGAGTCTCCCAAGTTCGAGCTGAATTCTCGAGAAATCCCTCCACAAAACGCGTTCGAGGTCCCCTTGAAGGAGGTCAACTAATTTACGGCGTCTGTCGTGCCAGGGCGGGAGCAAATGAACGTCCCGTAAGTCGTCGTAAGAGATGGTAAGACTCATTCATTCAAACGAAGCGGCGTTAAAATGGTGGGCCAAGCTCTACCTGAGTGCGTATTTAAGCACCTCGTCCACACAGTTTGAGAGTTTGCCCGTCGCCAACCCGTCACTCTGGTAAGGATGCAGTGGACAAACAGCCTGGTCGCTCGTTTCCACGGACGTACTCCATCCTTTAAAGCCCAAGGTGCTCCGCTCATCCAATCCAAGGGCCGTCAGCGGGACAGCGTTCCCCTCGACGCCGTGCCAGAGGATGACGCTGTCGACGAGAAAACGTCAAGCCCAAATAGCATCTCTGATTCGACGGACACTGCCACAGACGGCAAAGCGGCTCCGGTCGTCCCCGAACATGATAAACCTTCAAATTTATCCTTGGGCAAGGAAAGCAAAGACCTCGAAGCGAACGAGTCACCGAGGATGAGGAGCATTAAGAGTTTTTTGATGGAAGAGATCGACGGGGCGCAGGCCGCCGCCCCGTTGTCAGCCTACTGTTTTATGACTGGCTTCATGTGCGTTCTTCCCGCTCCTTCGAGTTGACTCTTTGCTCACACCCCGCTCTTCTCAGTGATGCAGTCTGTTTTTCTGCGATCTTCGTTTGGTGTGCTTTCCAGACTGGTAACTCTGTACAAGTGCGTATACATCCCCTCTCTCTCTGCTTCGCGATGTCTCACTCGCTTCACAGCTTGCGCTGGCATTAGCCCGCCTCTTTAACGGCCAGCACGACTACTCTTTCCACCTCGCCGATCAGCAAGCCTTGTGTTCCGTCCTTACTTTCATCTTTGGTGCCTTTATCGGACGCCTCGGTGACAAGATCGGATGCAAGACTCGCGCATGGTTATCACTCGGAACATTTATCCAGACCATCTTCACGATGATCGCCGCGATCACGATCTGGCAGAGCAAGCAGGGCAGCGTTGCAGATGCTCGGGCTAACCCAGCCTGGAACAACGCCCTCTCATTTGTTTGTATCGGTTTCATGAGCGCCAGCATGGGTTTGCAAGGTATCATGGGCAAACGCCTCAACACTCAATTCACAACCACCGGTCAGTGTTCATCAATTTCTTTCCTCGGTCCAGGAACGTAACGATTTATGACCTCCTCTTCGTTAGTCGTGCTCACAACCACTTGGTGCGAGCTCATGACGGAACCCGAACTGTTCCAGTTCCGCCGTCTCGTCGCTTCACGTGACCACAAGATTATGGCTATCCTCTTCCTTTTCATCGGAGGCTTCATCAGCCGCGCATTGATCGACCAGATCGGCTCCGCTGCCACGCTCGGCATCGGCACATCGATCCGTTTTTTGATCTCCATCTGGTGGTTCCTTGTCCCTGCGAAGAAGTCCAAGCCATAATTCGTCCAACGAAGAAGTCGTGTACCCCCTGATCGCTGAACACGTTAGATGTCACGAGAACGGTGGGCATTATGCAGGAGACGAGGATAGTCGACGAACGATTACGCATGCAGTGTATGGTTCATCTAAAACGAGGAGGATATGATCTGACGACTGACGATTAAACGCCGTGTCGTATTTTTTGGCATCATTATTGATATCATAGCATACATACCTTAGGCCGCTTTTGCGAGTTTTTTCTATGTTTTTTATTTTCTATGTTTGATTTCTCTCTTCTTGCACCTAGAGCTTTATAGAATCTGGTTTTTGTTTCCTTCGTCGTCGACCTGCTCTCCGCGCCCTCGCGTCAAATTGGTTGTCTGCGTCAACGCCTGCCAATTGATTTCACTGGGTCGAAATCTTAGCCTTGTCCCAAATCCTATTCGCTGCAATACTCGTACAACTATGGAGCATAAAGAGGTCTCCTTCAAAGTTCTCGACAAGTCTCCATGGATCATCGACCCTCAATTACCATAATACCGCTGCACGGTGATCTGTCCCGTGTTCTCTTCATAAAAAAGCTGCCATTTGGTCGAGATCGTAAGGTTCTTAATGTCTTGCACCCAAATGCTGTCGCCCTGAACATCGCCCGTGATGATCTCCGAGTCCTTATACTTGAGGTGGTCCGTGATGTAAAGACGCAACACCGGCGAGAACGTTAATCCGAGTGTTTGTGTGGGTCTATCATGAACCACGACGCAAGTTAGTCTCCTTCGGTTCCTCCAAACGACTCGGAGATAAACAGGCGACGTACTCGACCTCTGGGAAATAGAGGAGAAAATCAGCCAGGGCTGCATTTTTCCTGAGGAAGCCTGACGGTCGTACCATAATAATCAGCTGAACAAGGATCTCACGGAATCCGAGACTTACCGAGCGCCATGGCCTGTTTCTCTTGTGTGGCGTTGAGTGCCTGTACTTCCTTGCTCCCTGGCATCGGTATAGCTGGCTACACATTCGAGAATAGAACCCGGTTTCAAGAGAGGGGAGAGAAAGAAATGTCTTGGACGCTTACGGTAAATGAAAACACCTTGTCGTACTCCAACAAGGTCGTTTGTTGCCCGACCTGCCATCGTGCCATCGTTCGTATCAGTCAACTGTACGACGTAGGGCGGCGATCGCTCACATTGATAGGCTGGTAGGTGAAAGCAGATACGTGGTCAGGTCCATCGAGGACAGTCTTGATGTAAACCAGCCTAGACAATACAAACCGCCCAGCTGTCGTCGGCTCGTATCCTTGGTCAGTCCGGAGTGCACTCACTGGTCCCGGTATACCACGGTTATTTTGTAGGGCCCTGGAACATAGGGCGATGAACGAAATGAACAGAGGAACGAACGGTAAAAGCTGATTGATACCTTGAGCTGCAAACGAGGTGACTCTAAGAATCTGACTGAGCGATCGCGTGTAAGGTGTAGCTAAGTGGGGGGACTCACTTCCAGCAGATCTGTTGCTGCTGTTGTTTGACCCCAAGCAGTGGCTGAAAGGTCAGCATGAGTGTGGCATCCTTGCCGAGATCCTTGCTGCGAGTGTGGGAGGGAGAATTAGCACGGAGGGGATCGTTGGGAAATCGACACATGAAGCCCAGTTGGATATTCACCTAAAGAACGTCAACTCCCAAGAGGGCGCGTCAGAGAGAGACATGATAACGAGGTCACTTGGGGGAATCTCGCCCGCTTTAATACCATCCCCCTCACCAAAATAGTCCCTGTCAAGAAGTGAATGCGGAATAACTTGAGTGGTTACTGGCCCCTGGGTGACGAAACATTCCTGATGTTGAACAAACGATCGATCTAGAAGTAGTATGCATGTACCACAGTTCCAGGCACGCGCACCGGATTTATTCGAGACCTTTTTGTCAGAGTCCAGAATGAACGATACTGCCCCGAGCCCAGACTAGGCACATTAAGTTCCGACTCGGAGTCGTGGTGCTTCCGTGTATTAATTATGCCCCTTTGCAATACTGTGTCTCAGAGGCAGAGATCAGCGCGGGAGTCAATCGATGGCAGCCTATCAGAAGCCTAGATTGAAGCGCGTGGTGAAACTCTTTTCCTCAATGCGTCGTTTGATACCTACATGTACCCCACCCACCGGGTACCAAACGAGAGAGCAGTCGACCGATCCTCGACTTCAAGACGATGTTGGTTGTGTAAGGATGCGCTAAGGAGACTTATCGTTTTGCAGGAATTGGGCTTGGACACCGTCAATAAGACGTCGACGGTCTCCTTTCGGGGGAATACAAACGCTTGGTATCATTGATCCGACTTCAAACTTCCCTTGTCATATTACGGCCTCCACCCTACACCCCACCCACCAGAGAACCAAAAAACCAAACTCTCTTTACTGGATGTCGATCGTCCCTTGCAAATACTGGCCCTGCGTAGACTCATACTTGACTTCCACCCTCGTCCCACTCTTCGTCGTAACCGCAACATCCGTCTTATGACTCTTCATCTCCTGCGACCTCTGACCGTTATTGTAATACCATTGGTTGACGGCAACACCCGTCTGGGCGGTCGTGAGATCTGGCACGATGTCAAGCCAGGGTTTGTTTGAGTCTACGCCGACGGCGACGAGAAAGTGTTCGCCAGTTTCACTGGATTTGAAGCGGAGAGTGCCGGACGTGCCGCTTCCACCGATGGTGAGGGTGTAGTTGTTTCCTGATACGTCCCAATCCCCGCCGTGGGAGTACCACCAGACGGTCTGTTCAACGACAGAAAAGGCGTAGCTGTAGGTAGAAAGATGGATGGTGTAGGACATGGTGTGATCCTAATGAGAGTAAGTTTGAGTACACGGCGTAGAGGAATCGAGAAAGACGAACTTGGTATAAATCAAGAGATCGGCGACAAGTTGGGACACGAACAACTTACGACGAGGGGAGATTTTTATATGTTGTAGCCTGTAGCTCCAGGCGTGGGACACTTACTGAACCGAGCAGGGAGACAGATGCCACCTGAGTTTATGTGTTGAAAAAGCTTTGACAAGCAGTTAAGGGCCTGTTCGAGATGGGCAAAGTCGCCAAAAGTGCTGCTAAGCGCGTAGCCACACTCGCTTACCTATAGCCGTCCCTTACCTATAGCCGTCTGAGACAAAGAGACCACAACAGAAGTGAAAATCCCTCAGAGTCTCTTTGTCCTCGGACGGTGGCAAACAGCAGCTCGTTGCTGTTGTCGTTGCTGTTGTCTCCTCGTTGCTGCTTTCTCCTCGTCGAGTGTCTCACTAGTGAGACAGTTGCCATCCTCGGTCGTCATCATTGCCAATGGTGTTCTCACGCCTAGGCCCGCCCACTGTTGTGCAACATTGTTGCACAACAGCGCCGCCGTTGTCTCCTCGTCACTGCTGGCTCCTCGTTGAGTGTCTTACTAGTGAGTCAGTATGTACCTGCTACCTCACCCATCCCCGGTCTTTACCTGCAACACAGTCATCATTGCCAACAGTGTTTTCCTGCCTAGGCGCGCCCACTGTGCAAGCTCATCACTGTTGTTTCCTCGTCGCTGCTGTCTCATTATCGAGTATCTCACTTAGGGAGTCAGCATGTACCCGCTACCTCATTCATCCTCAGTCTTGACGGTCATCATTGCCAATGGTGTTCTCACGCCTAGGCCTGCCCACTGTTGTGCAACAGTGTTGCACAACAGTGCCGCTGTTATTTTCCATGCTCCCTCTTCTTTGAGATGTTTGGTGTTCCCTTTCATTTACTGTCAGTGTAGTAGATAAAACACAATGTATCGTTGCTGTAGAAGTGTCTTCAAACTGTTCATGGAACTGTCTGGACTTGACTGGATATTTGGAAACATCAAATTTGGGCACCTTCCGCCAGCAGGTGGGCCTTGCGGAGTTCTGCAGGCGAGCCTCGCGGAATTCTAGGCCATGGTGTGTTCGGAGCTCAAACTTTCACTTTCCACACTAACACCCAGCATGAACCCTTGCCACCACCCTCATCTTCAGCTCGACACTCACTACGTCCATCGCCTCTTACTTGGCTTCAGCGTCTTAATTGTTCTCTGTGGCATCAAGACACTTCAAATGATTACCATCCAACAGGCATCAATGAAACGCGCTTCCTGGCCCGATCCCACCATACACGCTATGCTCGACATCCTCACCGAGCATAAGTCCAGGATGGGGCAGGCAGGTGGTTTTCCCCCCACTGTGTTCGCTGAAGTGGCAAGAAGACTCGGGACCCCGGATAAGACCCCGTCCAAGGTCTCCAGCAAGTGGACCAGCGTATGTTGTTTCGACCCATGTTTTCTCAGCGTCAGCTTGACCTTTCGTTCCATCCACAGCTCAAGAAAACGTGGAGGGCCATCGAGGACTATCAATACAACAAGTCAGGTACCTACTTTGACCCCTTCCTGGGTGCAAATATCCAGACTCCTGCTGAAGTCGAAGCATGGGAGGCGTTTATTGCCTCTGGCACTGCTCAGGTATGTCTTCCAAAGCATTCATCTGTATTGAAACCGCATACTAATATCTATTTAGAGCAAAGAAATGGCCAACTTCCGGAACAGAGGTTGGCCATTCTGTGATAAAATGGCCGTGCTTTGTCCACGTGGTACAGGCGCCACAGGTGGTTATTCATACGCTGGTGGCACAGAGTTGCTGGACTCCGACGAGGAGATACTAGTAGATGATGGGTCGCTACCAGATTCCCAATCCTACTCAATCCCCGCCACACCTAGCTCGCACTTCAGCATGTCGCAATTCACACAAGGGAACTTATTGGACCACGAGCTTAATTTTGATCAGCTGATGCAGCTCGGTCAAGATTTCGCCTCACCCAATCATACCACCCAGCTTACCGCCGTCAACAGTGCGCTCTCTGAAACGACTCAACTCAACTAAGAGCTAAGACTCACAGTAGACAATAGCGAGCCGATGTACTTGGCTGAGGTTCGATGAGGAAACTCCAGGAGAACAAGACTGGGGAGTCCAGTGCTTGTCGACCCGGGTTTATATACTATTGTCAATGTTTGTACATGTTGTGGCTAAACCTTATCGTAGGTGACTGGGTATGACTCATACTGACTACTAGCCAATGGCGTAACTAGCTCTACTGCGGAATGAGTAAGCGTGAGTCATATGATGAGTAATGCTGACTGATGCTGACGAGTGAGCGGTGAGTCATCAGTTAGTAAGCGAAGGTCTAGACCTAGCTTATGTAAGTAAGTCACGTGACACGATAGGATAAGATAACAAAAGAGAAAGTGAAACGACTAAGTTCAAGAAACGAAGAGAAACCTAGTAAGCGTAATGGAATGTAGGGATGATTAGGATAAGGAAATGGAGCGTTCGTAACACTACCCCCTCTCTATGGATCGTATTCCTAGACGATCAGACTTCGATGAGTGGACCTTGATTCATCCACGGTACACCATCTGCTGGTGGAGCAGCAGCGACCTGAAGGTTGTTGTTCGTCCAGGTTACTGGTGGCTCGAATGGGTTACCATCGTTTTCATCGATAGGAATAGGGTGGGGAGCACCTACGAGTGCGGGGTCGGGAATAGGAGGTTGAGCGAGATCAGGCCAGTTTGTGGGCCATTCCTGTTGATCAGGATTCTCTACCTCCATCACGTTGTCCCACTTGCTCAGATCCGGATGCCATACGACCAGCTTCATCCACTTTGTCGTCCAATCCCAGTTAACCTCGATAGACGTGGACCGTCTGGTCACGATCATCCGAGCGAACATGAGATACTGAATGGCGATGGTGATGACGACGATGGCAATGAAGGTGAGGAGGGAGGGGATGAGCATGCGGAGAATCCAACCGTTGCAGATGACGAAGATGATAAAGAGGAGGGAGAGGACGAAGTTGCCTCGATCCCGAGTAAAGTTTCGAATGAAAATGTCACGGAGGACACTCTCCCAAGCGTAGACGTCGTTGAGATCCATTGGTGATGATGGTGGTTTGTGGAAAAGAAACCGTGGGAGTGAAGACCGTCAAACATCAGTCTCTTATACCTTTTTGGTATCCGGCACGGTATTCAACCAGTTAATTTGTCCATCATCCACCTGACTCGTTAGGTTGTCATACGGCTGGAATAGTGACTTGAATAGACTCCGTGACATGCGAAGGAATCGTGGAGCGGACGGGTGTATCTTGTTGAATTCCCTTATTGCATCCTGTGCATTCTTGAGATTCGATTTTGGTTCCCATGTTCGATCAGATTCCGCATAGCCTTTCCAGTGCACGAGATATTTCAGGGTTTTTCCCTGTAAACGAGAATCAACGATGTAGTCCACCTCGTATTCATCATCTCTGTCTTCTGTCACAATCACAGGCCCAGGCTTGTCAACGGTTTGCTTCCGTAACCTGTCCTTATATGGTTTGACACGTGAAACATTAACGACGGGGTGAATTTTCATGGTACGCGGAAGCCTCAAACGTAGTGCGTTCCGTCCAATCAGGGTTGTGATTTCGTAAGGGCCCAACCATCGTGGGGAAAGTTTCTTAGATCTCTGCGCCAGGCGGAGATTAGCTGTAGATAACCAAACTTTCTGACCGATTTCGTAAGATGGTGATTCAGAACGGTGTTTGTCGGCCTGCGCCTTCATACGCTTCTGAGCTTCTATTATGTTATCCTTGGTTTCTTTCAACGTGTTGGCAAGCGTGTTAACGAAGTCCGTAGCAGCGGGTGCTTTAGACGTGTAATTCTCTATTCCCATCCTCGGGGAATATGTGTGCGTGACGTTGAAAGGTGCCTTGGATGTAGAAGCTTGCTTCTTCGAGTTGTATGAGAATTGCGCAATTGGTAGCCAATCAGTCCATTCTTCTTGTTTTTCTGACGTAAATAGGCGGAGATACTGTTGTAGATCTCGATTCATACGTTCAGTTTGTCCATCAGTCTGTGGATGAAAGGCGGTGGAGAGTTTGGGCGTAATGCCAAGACGTTTGCATATGTCTTTCATCACTTGAGATGCGAATTGCGGACCTCGGTCCGATATGATGGTTTTAGGAAGTCCATGATGTTTCCATACATGGGTTAGGTAAAGACGAGCGGTGTCGAGAGCGGTGACCGTCTTGTTGCAGGGAATGAATTCGACTTCTTTGGAGAATCTGTCGACTACGACAAGAATAGAATCGAATCCATTCGAGAGTGGCAGGTCGGTAGTGAAATCTGCAGAGATATGTTCCCAGGGGAGATCCGGAACTTCCAGGGGGTGGAGTTTTCCAGAAGGAGCATAGTTTATCCCTTTGAAACGTGCACATCTGTCACAGCGTGAGACGTAGTCTTTTACGAGCGTAGCCATTCCTGGCCAGGCGTAGCTGCGCTGTAGCAGTTCAATTGTCTTTTCATATCCGGGGTGTCCAGCAACAGGTGTGTCGTGATGAAGTCGAATAATCTCCATGCGGAGATCTTCTTCTTCCGGAACGTATAGCCTTCCTTTCTTGTCAATCAGAATCCCATCAGACTCTTCACAAATGCCGTGTTCTTTACAGAGTTTCATGACTTCTGTCTCACGTATTTTGAAGGTTGCTTTTCTGATTTTGTTCTTGATCAGATCGGAATCGGTTGAGAGTTGAACAGTTGACGTGGCAGCTATTCTGTCCGGAGGTATTACAAGGACAGCTTTGTTATCTGCTTCAATACCGATTGCGTGATCTTCTCTTCTTGATAAGGCATCGGCTTTCCCCATTTGAGAACCGGCCTTGTGTAACCATTTGAAATTGAATCGGCTAAGATATTGAGACCAACGTGCTTGGCGACGATTTAGATCTTGCCGAGTCATGAAGAACTGAAGGTTCGCGTGATCGTTCCAAATTTCAAACTCGTGCTTGGAACCTTCCAGATAATGCCTCCATTGTTCTAGACTTCTGATAACGCTTAGCATCTCTTTATCCGCGATAGGATAGTTGCGTTCTTCCGGTGACATGGAATGGGAAGAGAATGCGACGGGATGCCATTTGTCTCCTTGTTCTATAGATAGAACAGCACCCGTGGCATAATTAGATGCATCCGATTCTAAACGGAAGCGTTTGTCATTGTCTGGGAAAGCGAGTATGGGAGCGGTGACGAACTTCTGTTTCAACGTGTTGAAGGCGTTCTTCTGCGCATCTTCCCATGTGAATTTCGTATCCTTCTTGGTAAGGTCATTCAAGGGTCTAGCCACTTGGGCGTAATCCTGAATGAAGCGGCGATAGAAGTTTGCTAACCCAAGGAAGCTTCTGACACCTCTAACATTTGTCGGAGTTGGCCATTCGGTGATTGCCTTGACCTTATCGTCATCCATCCTGATTCCTTCGGGAGTAATTGTCATTCCCAAGAATTCTACTTCTTTGGTATGGAAGACACATTTCTCTGGTTTGACGAAGAGGTCATTCTCCTCTAGGCGACGAAGAACTTCTCTGACTATCTTGGCATGGACAGCAGGGTCATCGGATTTGGTAAAGATCATGATGTCATCAATGTAGACAACAACGGCGTCTTCCATATCCGAGAAGATGTCGTTCATCATGGTTTGAAATGTGGCAGGAGAGTTGCATAATCCGAAGTACATGACCAAGGGTTCGAAGGCGCCACGGAAGCATACGAATGCGGCTTTAGATTCATCGCCTTCTTTGATGCGGATGTTGTTGTATCCCCAGCGCAAGTCCATTTTGGTAAACAGTTTTGCGCCTTTCAGTTTATCAACCAATTGGGAAATGAGGGGTAATGGATAATTGTTTTTCACCGTGTGTTCATTCAGATAGCGGTAATCTTGAACCATGCGCTTCTTGCCATCCTTCTTAGGAACGAAGAACACGGGAGAAGTCTGCTCAGATTTGGAAGGACGAATGTATCCTTTCTTGAGCTGGTTGAAACGACTCAACTCAATCAAGAGCTAGCGCTATCATCAGACAACATGCCCTAGCGAAACCACATCAACTCAGTAACTAGAGCTGAGGATCAGACTAGGCAAGCAGGAGCGCTTGGCCCATGAAGTTCAAGAAGAGGAAACTCCAGGAGAACAAGACTGGAGAGCCAGTGCTTGTCAACCCGGGTTTATATACTATTGACAGTGTTTGTACATGTTGTGGCTAAACCTTAACTATATGACTAGTAAACCTTAACTATATGACTAGGTATGACTAGATATGAGTCATGGCGAGTAACAGCCAATAGCGTATATGACTAGGAAGCGAGATGAGTCAGCGTGAGTCAGTATGAGTCACGGTGAGTCATAATGAGTCAATAAGAGTCTGAGTCATGGTGACTCGGTATGAGTCATGGACAGTGGGGAAGATGCACAGCCACGCACAGCCACGCACAGCCACGTTACGTAAGCGAAAGGCTAGACCTAGCTGATGTCAGCAGGTCACGTGATGTGATCTTGATAAGATAAGATAACAGAAAAGGGAGAGAAAGCGACTAAGTCCAAAAGTGAAAGAGAAACGTAGTAAGCGTAGTGAAGTCTAGGAAAGACTAGGATAAGGAACTGAGCGTTCGTAACACTGGTCATCAATGAATGCGCTGACTTCTTCTTGTTCCGTGACAGAGAGTGGGATAAGACGACCCTTTTTCGGCTTGTAGGTGTCTTTCAAGTCAATTGCATGATCCCACGGCTTACGAGTTGGCATGCGTTCAGATTCCTTTTTCTTGAATAGATGAATATACTTGTGATATTCTTTTGGAACAAGCTCTTCCGGAGTCTTTTCTATTTTCGGTTCAGGTATCTCCCTCTTTGCGGCGTTGATATGACGAAGAGAATTTCGTTCTTCATCATCAAGTTGGCGTGCGAACGGTGGTTTATCTCGTAAGACGGAACAAGACCAAGGACAACGCGTCATGTGGACCGTTCCTTTGTTCCAATCTATCTCTGGATTGTGTTGCTTCAGCCATGCGTATCCTAGTATCACCTGATTCTTTCCGAGATCAGTGACTTCTGCGATGGCCTTCTCACGATGTCCGTTGAAATGGATAATGATTTCCGCACAGTGTGTTATCTGTCCAGCAGAGTTATGTGTTCCGTCCACATTGTATACCGTAAGTGGATGTCTGAGTTGCACGAGGGGTAATTTGATTTTATCAGCCCATCTCCGATCAACGAAGATAGCGTTAGCTCCTGAATCAAGGAGTGCCTCTGCTCGTGTGAAAGCAGAAGGGAGTCGTTGCGAAGCGATGGAAGTAGATAGCTTCAATTCTCGATCTGTCGTGCGAATAAAACGTGGTCCTGGGTTTTCGGAAAGATATCGGATTATGGAAACGGAATTAAGCACCTGACTAGAGTCCAGGCCAAGCTCATGATCAACATGAGACCCCGTTTGACTGTGTGAATAGTTTACAGATTTTCCTAACGAGTTAGTTGCGGTCCGTTTGCCCAGATCATTCAGGCCGCTTTGCCTTTTCCCTTCATCTCGATATCTTTCAAATCGTAGAAGTAAGCCTTCATTTCGTCGAATGAACGGCCTTCAAGAGCGCTGGATTCGGTAGACAGTTCTCTCACCTGTCTCTTTTGAAGTTTGCAGGCACGTTTGTGTTCGCCTCGTGACCAGCCACAGCCCTTGCATTTGGTACTAGGTACCGGACATTGTTGTTTCAGATGTCCCGGTTTCCCACAGTTCCAACAGTTTCCTTGCTTCTTTTCTTTGGAATTGCTTGCGGCCGTCTTTATGACAGCTGGTGCTTCTTCTTCTTCCACAATTTCTCCTTCTTCGATTTCGGCAGAACCTATATCCATTGGGGCACCACGACCCGGTTGTGTACCCGTGTTGATATATTTATATCGCGGGGTATCACCTGCGGTTCCTGTCTTGATCATGGAGATAAGCTGTTTTCTTCCTGCAAGGAGGCGTAGTTCTTCGATGTATGCGTCATATTTGTCGAACCGTCCCTTATCCATAAAGATCCGATGTGTGATCTCTGGATCTGCGTTTAGCTCTAGAAGTTCGATGTGTCGGGCGTCACTCCAATCGTCCATGAGGCGATGAGTTTGAAACGTGGTAAGGAATTTCTCCATAGACATCTTGCCTTGTTTCAGATTCTTGATCTGATTGCGGTGATATTCCACTTCGTTACCCGAGCGGAATTGATCGGTGATTCGTTTATGGAACTCGGCGGAAGTATACGTGGTTCCATTCTCCAAGATGTCATGTGTCATGGCTCGTGAGAAAGTTGCGGCGTCTCCTCCTGTCATCCGACTAAGGATAGCTCTGATCGCCGTCATTCCGGTTAACACGGTGTTGTTTTCATCTATCCATGCTCGGACTCTTGTCCACCATTCTTCGAACTTCCTTCCTCTAGATCCGTCATAGTCTCCTGGATCTTTGACGATCTTGGATAGCTTAGGTCCGCTAGGTCCGACTGTAGGAGCTGGTATTGCACCAGGCACTTGAATGGCTTGTACTTGCGCTTCAAGCTGCAAGACATTATTGTTTAGATTTTGATTTACCCTCTGAGCGTTGGTAAGCTGATCCGTCATTGTTTCTAACGCAGGTCTCAACTGCGTTCCAAGATCCCGTATGGACGCGTCACGATGTCCGAGAATGCCTGTTAAGGCAGCTGCTAAGTCTGGGGCGAGAACCGACATTCTTGATGCACTAGAATGGAAGAAGTAAAACTAGATTTTTATTTCAGATCTCCTGAGATCCTTCAAGGGTTTCTCCTGATAACGAAGCAGGGGCGTCTCTTTGATAAGGTGGCGGTGGAATGCTTCTTCTGATGGAATGAGGCGCGGGATAGTATAGTTGTACTCCTGGTGCGTTTGTCTCTCTGAGTCCTCCTTCGTCTTCACTATCAGACTCTACTAATCCTGGTAATTCTTCGTCTTCTTCTAACTCTGCTTGTGATACAACAGGGGAAGGGGGAGGAGTAGGTAGTGCTACTGGACGATTCCTGTGAGATACGAGGATGTATGCGAAATCAAAGGTAACGCGAAGGTCGTCTGAGAGAAGTACGTGGCCGAAGGTAAGGTACGAAAGTAGGAGAAAGACCAGTAAGCTGCGCCGCACGAATTCTCCTAAGGGGAACGAGAGGCTTAGAGCTACGAGAGCGGCGAGTAGGACGCGGGGTTGATACTCTCTCCTTAATACGAGTACCGGCGTTCTCAGGGATACCTCTAAGTAGCCTGTCGCTTCGTCGGCGTTGACGTACCCGATCGTCAATGTTCTCTCGAATCGATTTCTCACCTGCCGGGGATATAAGCGTGTGATAGAGAGCGCGGCGGAAACTTTCCGTACGACCAGAGACTCCAATGGGGAATTGGTGTTGAAGAGCAAGAAGATCCTCGTCGATGGCTGTCCAATCAACGGGCTCCGCGAGCGGGGTTGGGGCTCTGGGGATGGAGGAGGCACGGTAATATAACTCTTCAACGCCGAAGGCGTCGGCTAGTATCTGCTGGGGGTTGGGCGGCAACGGTGCCCGAATAGCCTCGATGGGAGGGAGCGACGGAAGTCGACGAGTGCCGATCTGGAGATTGGCGGGATGATGAGGTAACCGAAGGGTACCGAGAGGGTGAATGTAAACCTCTGAAGGTAAATGGTATGGGTAGGAGGGAATTACCGGAGGTTCCAACCAATCAACGTAGAGATCCGAATAGTCTGGCTCTGGGACTATCGGCGCTGAGTATTTCTCAATAGTCTCCCTTTGTCTTTCAGCGTGTAACGCCTGAGTACGAGCGTAGTCTTCTTGGACACGAGCGTTCTCTCGCTCAAGGTCGTCGATGATGCTGGTGAAGCCGGGATAGACCTCTGCAGCTCTCTCGAGGTTTCTGATGACGCTGGTGAAGTTGAGGTTGTTCTCGACGGCGGGGAGATCAAGTATACCGTTCCACTGGATGGAAGGTACAGGGGACGCGGCGCGCTGAGATGCGGCGGGGTTGCTCGACACTTATTCAAAAATAAAGTCAGCGATGACGAGGCGCGTACAAGCAGCGCGGTACCCACTAGTGATCAACGGTTGAAGTGGCGTACAAGGACACGTGTGGTAGCGACGAGACGCTAAGACAAAAAGAAAATATTAGTCTTGTTCTAATGAAACGACTCAACTCAACTAAGAGCTAAGACTCACAGTAGACAATAGCGAGCCGATGTACTTGGCTGAGGTTCGATGAGGAAACTCCAGGAGAACAAGACTGGGGAGTCCAGTGCTTGTCGACCCGGGTTTATATACTATTGTCAATGTTTGTACATGTTGTGGCTAAACCTTATCGTAGGTGACTGGGTATGACTCATACTGACTACTAGCCAATGGCGTAACTAGCTCTACTGCGGAATGAGTAAGCGTGAGTCATATGATGAGTAATGCTGACTGATGCTGACGAGTGAGCGGTGAGTCATCAGTTAGTAAGCGAAGGTCTAGACCTAGCTTATGTAAGTAAGTCACGTGACACGATAGGATAAGATAACAAAAGAGAAAGTGAAACGACTAAGTTCAAGAAACGAAGAGAAACCTAGTAAGCGTAATGGAATGTAGGGATGATTAGGATAAGGAAATGGAGCGTTCGTAACACTCTCCATGCTCAATCAGGTCACTTCTCAATCTGGCACTCCCCAACTTGAATACGGCACTCCCCCTCCAAGCTTGCATGCGCATACATTATCCTCCGGTAGTCAGAGTCAGAGTCACCGCCCATTCTCCATGGCATCAGGCGCTCGCCCCCCCTCCTCTCGCACAAGCCTCATTTCCTCTGCCAAAATATCCAAGGATAAAAACAAGGGACGCAGCTCCGCCATCTCTACAGCAACTTCTTCCCTAGGCTCATCTGCTATTGCCAGCCGACGATCCAAAGTTACTCCCAGTCAGTCTTCCCGGACCACTGCCGCCGCAACAACTGGAATGACTGCCGCCATCAATCGTGCTACGGATGTCATGAATGACATCAAGGGTATGCTCCATGTAACGCAACCAGAACCATCAGTATCTATTCCTGCTGCTTCCGCTCAGACATTGCCCCAAAGTTTCCTTTCAACTCCACCAGACGCTTCCCCGCTGCAATGTACCAAGAGTTTTTCATCACAAGCAGTGGCAGTTCTCCTGACCGATAAAGAGATTCACCCTACCATTCGCGGTCAACTTGCTGCCTCTTTCCTCTCGGATCCACAACTTTGCCAGATGTATATTGCCTTGACCGACCCCGCTGTTCGTCAAGAGTTTGCTATCAGCTGGTTTAACCAGAACTTTCGTTATTCCTCGAGCACCATCCCTGCCAGCGGGCCGCCACCGCCTGTCAACGCAGGATACCTGGCAGTCCCTGCGGGCACCTCTCCCGTGTCGTCACCTCCCGCCAATCATCATGTAGGATACCCTGGTACTACCACCATTTCCGCAAGCACCATTTCCGAGTCCGTGTTGTCACCTCCCATCAACGCAGGACACCCAGGCGCCACTGCCTCCGTGGGCAGTAGTATCAACATGGAACGTCCATATTCCACCGTCGGAAATCAGGCAGCCTTCACAGGTCCTAGCGCAGCTTTGGCATCGTCATTTTCCTCTTCTGAGTCAAGTGCTTTTCATCCAGGCCTCTTCTTCAGAGATCTGCCTCCGGCTGTAGAGTCTGATGATGCTGGTGGTATGTCGTCCACGTCTGAGGCAGATCCCTATGCTATATACTTTGATGGACCCTATGACAACTCTTCCTTCCAGTGATTCTCTGCGGCTGCTTTGTTGTACTATTACAAGTCTTATGTGTCGCCCTGTTGACTCTTCCACACGACCGTCATGTATTTATTCGTTGTAATGTTCCAATTACATCGTTACCCAAGTCCCAGGCGAAGTCCAAGTCTACCCATGAAAATGTATATAATCCGTCCACATCTCATCCGCAATCCTATCGCGCAAATGCACACCTTCATCTTCTTCAGCTTCGGGGTCAAAATCATCAGGTCCGTCCTCCATGCCACCATTGGGATCGTCATCAGTAGTTGGTTCTTCATCAGCCTCGTGGATGCGAATGAAGTTGTGAAGAGCACAAAGTGCTGCTGGAATACGCGCCTGAATTTCCAGCGGGTATGCAAGCCCAAGGAGGAGAATCCGAAAACGTTTTTTTAGAACACCGAAGATCCGTTCGACAACATTTCTTGCAGAGGCATGCCGCAAGTTGAACAGTTCCCTTTTATTGACAGGTCTGCCAGCGTTTCGTCAGCCCGACTCGGACATGATCAAACAAAGTTAAATACATACCTTACATTTGCCCGGCCCCATTCAGCCAGGTGATACCGCACACCGCGATATGGAACAAGTAAAGTCCGCCGGGAGGGAAAGCCAAGGTCGGCAAGGAGATATTTACCCTCAGGGATAATGAGATTGCGCGAAATGGCATCATCATACACCCGTGCATCTGAAGCGGACCCCTCCCAGCCTGTGAGAGCATAAGTGAACTGGAGGTTGAAGTCGGATATGAAAAGGCAGTTCTGGGAGAGCGAGCCCTTGCGGTCCCTGAATGCGGTGGCGACGACAGCAGGAGGTGCCGCGACCGGAATATGGCTGCCGTCAATAGCACCAATCGCGTCCTTGAAATATGGCCAGAATTTTGGGTTCGATCTGAAGTTTGACGAGACTGTGTTGATACCAGGGGGGGTGATGAAAGTTGTATAGAAAGGAGGAGAGGAGAAAATGATGACCATTTTGCGAAAGTAACTGTTTAAAAAGACAATTAGGTTTGACTTGGACTGACGCCCCCATCTCTGTATCCAACGTACTGTGAAACTGTACCATTTGACCGTTGAAATCTCTCGCCAACATGCCTTACAGGCAGCCCAGTGACGCATGTGTATAGGAAAATGGCGAGTTGTTCTTCTAATGAAACAGACCTCGCATTGGAATGGCCATAGCCTCTGAGAATTGATATGAGTTCGTTGAAAAGTTCTGCATGGATGCCGAGTTCATTGCGGATGCGTTCTGGATGGCCTGTCAGAAGTTCGAGCAACCATCCTTCACCGGAAAGGACTGAAGTGTGGTAGGGCTCTGGGTCTCTGCGGGGTTCAGAAAGCGAAGAGACTGTGCTTGCCACAGCACAGATAATGATGCTGAGGAGGAGGGTCATATATTGGATGATGCGCTGTCGTTGTTCTGGTCGTAGGTTGGTCATGGCTGCGGAGTGATCGCTCAATCACTTCCAAATCGGGAGGACGATGACGAGAGTGAAAAGCTACTAGTTTGCCTCTCTTTGTCTCGGACGGCTATAGGTATAAGCGAGTGTGGCTACGCGCTTAGCAGCACTTTTGGCGACTTTGCCCATCTCGAACAGGCCCTAAACTGTTTTCGTGCAAGTGCGTGGAGAGCCTATCTGTTCGGGAAGCCTGAAAACGTAATGTTTTTGACGGCACCAAATGAACAGAATTACCTGATGGGGCCGGTCACCGCATGTCTCCCCGCTTAGTGTTGACCTTCTGAGTTGCGGTCAGAAACTCCTCGCGTGTCCTCTGCTTCGGTATGGGGTGGAGGGTCGAACTGAAGACGAGCCGAAGCTCAGTCCTTGGCATCTCGAATCCATACTAGCTCTCCGGTGATTCTGTGTCAGGACTGCCCAGTGCCCAGGGCCAGGTTCTGAATCCTTCCTCGCCACTCTTCGA
This sequence comes from Chalciporus piperatus, assembly GCA_038093975.1. Taxonomy (NCBI): domain Eukaryota; kingdom Fungi; phylum Basidiomycota; class Agaricomycetes; order Boletales; family Boletaceae; genus Chalciporus; species Chalciporus piperatus. The sequence goes on from JBBPTG010000037.1 coordinate 67,484, forward strand.
GAACTAAAATTTCAGACGTACCACAGCTGTGTGACAGTGTGTCGAGCTCGATATCCGCGGTCCGCAGTGGCCTGGGTGTTCAGTACGCGTCTAGCCAGCCGACATTGGCTTTTTGGACCGCGACTTCTCAAACCGAGTCCATAATACTCCATGTACAACTTGAAGTGCATCGAGCGAGACTGATGACCTGCTTGCATGCTTTCCAACATAAGTTCGACGGCTTGCCTCATAGACGGATTGGTCACCAGTCTAGGATCTGGTCCCTCCCGAAAGGTCCAAGCTTCTGGCAAGTGTTGACTTCTCTCGATGTATGAGTCCTACCTGAATTTCCATTTGTGGAATAGCCTTCATTTGCTTGATCAATGACCACGATGTGTGCCACAGGAACTTTGAGAGAAGGCGCAGTCGAGCGCAGCATCATGGGCGTGCTTCATTGACCCACAATAACTTGAATAAGACCTCTTCGTCAACAACCATATATAATCCGTATACAAGATGATCGTCTTGGAGAAAGACCTCCCCCACCCGCAAGATTCCAGCATCATGGCCCAGCATGAACCTGCCAATGATACCCAGCGTACTGCAGAGGTGAGCAAGGATCGCCTACAATATCCCGGCCTTGCGACCATGTGTGCTAATCGGGACGTTCAGGACGACTTACCGCCTGCGTACAACGACCACATGCATGGTGCTTCCTCTCAACCAGCTTCCTCCGGCTCCACGCCACCGACAGGACCCCCGAGTCTATTTCACGGCGTGAAACCGACAAACATGTTCAGCGTGATCGAGCGGGACAGTGCGATTCGCGGCAACTACGTCCTCGATCCTCGGCTTTGCATCCCTTTGAATCTCCTCCCGGACCAGACAGAGGAAAGGAGGAAGAACTTGAATCTACAGACGCGTGACGCAACGATCGATGTGTCCGTGTGGCTCGTAGGGCATGAGACGGGTGTGTCAGATGCGAAACCACGGATGGAGCGAACGTCGATGAGGATGCATTCGAGAGATGGTTCGGTGACCGTGCGAATGGTAAGTGAGCGTTGCCGTTCAAGTTCTCGCCGGTAACTTTGTCGTCGTCGTCGTCGTCGTCGCATGGCTGATTTTATGGTTTCTCTCGGACAGGACGCGGCTGCCAATCACGATCCCTTCGTGCTGGATGTGTACTCCAAGGATGGCCGCGTCACGGTGCACCTCCCCCGATCGTTCCACGGTGCAGTGTACCTCAAGACGAAGGACGGCAAACGTGAACTGTCAGAGGGACTGCGCGCGAACAGCACGGCACTCGGCACAGCCGAACGCACGATGCGGTACTTTATCGGTGAGTTACCGCACGTGCACGATGTGTGGGGGGACGAGCTGAGAGTGGAGACCCGAGACAGCCGTATCAAAGTGCAGTACTTTGACGAGATCGAGACTCAGAGTTCCAAGGGCAGTTTTTTCAGCCGTGTATTTTCAGTGTAACACAACAACAAGGGTCGACACATCGATGCAATATGTAGTATAATTCCACTTGGGAACGCCGCCTTCGTCGGCCGAGACCTCTCAGCCTTCCATTTTCGGTGCAATGGTGGCCATTTCAGCCATTACTTACAGGCCTTGTCCTTATAAACAAGTGATGGTGAAGAAAGCTCTATGTCTACGTTGATGTAACTTGTGACGCGGACAACGACTTAGCGAAGGGCACGAAGGCGACGATCGCCGATATTGTTCCCCAACCTCGCACCACGAGGACTGAAGACCCGGACGGGATTCATCGGTTGTCAAAGCGTCCACTGTATATTCTTGTCAAGCTTCACCATACTCGTGCCCCACCGCTAGAAGGTCAGACTGGAACCTTGAAGGAATCGTCCCGATTGAGCCGGTGGATGTGTCTTTCCGCATCACCACCACCAACAATGGGATGAAACGAACAATGGGATGAAACGCAGACAGCTATCCATCACGGTGGCATCACCCCTCCCTACGCCTGCACAGATAATTTTTTATTTGTTCGATTTCGTGCCAGTGGTGGACACCGGCGCTCATCGATCATCTTGGAACGTTTGATCGCGTATATCCGATATCCGATATCCGCAGCCCCATCTCCGATCTAGATCGGCAAGCTCCGGATGGGAACCTTTATCAGCTCGAGCAAACGGTCCATAGCCACCACCCCCTCTTTCATCAGATCCATTATGTCAAACGTTTATGTGAGTTCTCTTGCTTATCGTCCCCAAACGAACTCATCCTCATCACCCAACACCACAGTTCGACATCTCGATTAACAACCAGCCAACTGGCCGTATTGTCTTCAAGCTCTATGACGACGTCGTCCCCAAGACCGCCGAAAACTTCCGTCAACTTGCCACCGGCGAGAAAGGTTTCGGTTACCAGGGTTCTATATTCCACCGTATCATCCACAACTTCATGCTTCAGGGTGGTGACTTTACCAGGCATGACGGTACAGGTGGCAAGTCCATCTACGGCAATAAGTTTAATGGTACATCCCTCATCAAAGTGTCAATTACCTGATTTCTGATCCTTTTTTTTTTTTTTTTTAAAAAACAAACAAACAAACAAACAAAACACTACAGACGAGAACTTCAACATCAAGCATACCAAGAAGGGTTTGCTCTCCATGGCAAACGCTGGAAAGAACACCAACGGCTCGCAGTTCTTCATCACCACAGTGCCCACCCCGTGGCTCGATGGCAAACACGTCGTCTTTGGTGAGCTTGCCTCCTTTCCCCTGCGTCTTCATCCCCAAACTTACATTCCCCCCCTCTTCCCCACCCCCAATCTCAAGGCGAGGTCATCGAGGGTGAGGCTGTCGTCGATGCGATCGAGAAACAGGGGTCTGCGGGGGGGGAGAAAGTCACTGGGATTGTCAAGATCGTCAAGTGCGGTACCCTCTAAATCCATCTAGTTATGAGAACAGAAGCAGATGAGCGAGAAGAAGTATTCACGTTAGCATACATGCACTGTACAATGTTGATGGCACCGTTTCTTGCCTCTGGCAAATCGTACTCTTGGACCGCGCACTATTTTACCTTGTGATCGGACGCGATCGCCGTCATGGAAAGGATGGCGTTGGATTCGATGGACTCGGGTTGCTGCGCTGATCGATTTGTCGATTGCCATTCATGCATCGCACACAAGATCAATTCCATTTTGCCGCAAGTTTTCCCCATTTTTCCAAAACGCCGAATGCTGCACTACGGTATCAGGCCCTCTGTTGGAAGCAGAGGGTGAACGACGTCTTCATCCCGACTCCTGCTTACAGGAGACTTATGTTTACTGTAGATCTTGGGGGGTTCCATTAGGAATCCATGAGTAATGCTCCATGATGGCAACGTTACTCAATGCGCCCACTGTATAATATCTCTGTATATCCAGATCTCACAAGTTGGCTACCATCGCCCAAAGACGATGCTGTCCGCTCGAGTCAAGACGCCGACCCACGACAAGTGATCAACGCATCGCAGATCCAGGACCATAGCACAACGAGTCGTCCGATCTCACAAAACGCAGAAAATCACGATCGTACCATATCAAAACAGTCCGGGGTACCCTACGATGCAACACTAGTAAACCGTCACCCACATCCTCTCAAAAAGTGACACAAGCAGAAAAAAAGAATAAACAAGTCAATGTATACGATTAGAAGGGAAAAAAAAAAAAAAGTGACCATGGGGAAACCGAGGATGAAAAAGCATCCGATGAAAAAACCATGTCCAGTCGAGTCTGAGTCTGAGTCTGTATGTATGCGTAGCCTAGGGTATATAGCAAGCGATGAACACGATCGGCAAGTCATATCCATGCGAGACGGTGGCGGTTGTTCGTCCTCGGTCGTCAGCTTCTTCCCATGGCGTACGAGTGAGCGCTCAAGCAACGATCAGACCGAGCATGGCAGCCGCCACGCTGAGACCAAAGGGTGCAAGGTTGGACATGGCGCCGTTCCCGCTCTTGGCAGCCGTGGTGGAAGGAGTAGAGGCACCGCCCCCAGTTGCAGAAGCAGCAGGCGCAGAGGAAGAGGCAGGATAGGTCGAACCAGCTGGTTTGATCGTGAACTGAGTAGAGGTGTATACCTGTCGAACAAGGGATCAGTATGTGGTTATTCGATCGGTGGCGGAGAGAGGGTAGAAACAAATGGCGAGGGAGGAAAACCGAGATACTCACATGAGTCAAGTTCAGCGAGTCCGCAAGCTGGAGCGTCCAAGTGGTCGAAGGCGCCAAAGACGACTGTTGCTGGTTGACCGTGAAAGAACAATCATAGTTGGGCACGTCCGCGATGAGTGCTAGAGCCGAGGTCAGGATGGTGGGATCCGAGTTCGTCAGGCTGTTGGGGAAGAAGAGTTCAGACGACGGACAATGGGGTTTTGGAGAGTGGTACTGACACGACGGTGTAGCTAGTTTCGGGAGAGGTGTTGCAGGTCCATGCGAGGGTGTTGAGTGAGCCGGCGACTGTACGATGCAACAACAAACGACGATCAGCGACAAGAAAGCAAATTTGAGCAAGCCTGGAACGTACCCCACCACGAGCTCGGAGACGGGTTGGTGATGGTGAGACCCGGGGTGGTCTGTGCAACGGCAGCACCGACAAAAGCAGCGACGGCAGCGAGTTGACGGAAAAACATGGCGAGCAAGGGATAAAGGTTTTTAGTGTTGGTTGAAGGAGTGTAAGGAAGGCGGAGAACGAGCGACGCCGTGTGAGTGGAAGCTAAGAAGATGCAGACCCGAAAATATGACCAGCCGCAAACCAATTCCGACCAAGGACCTCCAATTCATTCTCCGACACCGCAAGAAACTCATCTTAGATTGGACCACGAATCGCGATCGATCAGACCATTTCGCAAGCAAATGTTAAGAGAGTAATAAGATATGTAGTCTCATAATATCATAGCGAGTATTACAGTAGGTTCTCTAATCGTACAAGCCTCGTAGAGTCAAGAATAAAAAAAGACTATGTGTTTGATACAACGAAACTGGCAGAAACTGATTTTTGCAAGGAGGGTACTGGTGCTGCGTCGAAAATATAGTTTGAAACTTGAAGGGAATGTTCAATGCAATGGAGGGAGTGGCATGAGATGACCATCCGGGGAGTGCGAGGTTTGTGAGTGACGGGTGAGTGTGGTGGCAAGTCGGTGGATGGCGAGCCCGGGGGACGTTCACGAATACATCACAGCAAGCGCGATCGCAGTGGCAAGACCCGCCGTCACAACTAACGCAATGACCGCCCAAGCACACCGCTTCGCCCACCTCAACTCCGCCTCCCGCATGATCTTCACCATCTGCTCCTTATCCGCCTCCGATTTCGAAGGCTCGAAATCCGAGGGGGCAGTCAACGGTGACAAGAGGATAATGGCACCGAGGATCCAGAATGGAGGGAAGACTGTGTGGACGTGGGGGGAACGTAATTAGCACGGGTGAATGAGCAAAGACACTGCCAGGACGCGACTCACGGAATCCGAATTTGAAGAGATACATGGCGAGCGTGACAGGCTCCGTGTGCGACTGCGCAGAATACGCAGGCAACTCTGCTCCGTCCACATACGGAGGCGGAAGCACTGACATGCGAGAATCATGCCGACTCTCGCGAGTCGCGCGCGTGTGCGTGACTCCGAAAAAATCGTCGATGGGGTCTGTGGTAATTACGGCAGTACGAGCGTCGTGGGGCGTCCGTGTGGGGGCAGATGCAGGGAGTGCGGGTGCTGCCGAGCTGGGGAGCGTAAAAGGGGCATAAGAGCCCGAGACAGGTTGAGCCTCGATATCGAGGTCAGCATGAGACGAGGAGGAGCCACGGCGCCAGTGGCCGAGGACGGTGGTCACAGGTCCAGATGTCATGGGAGAGCTCATGGTACTGCGGTGTAGTGGACGGGAGGGCGGGTGGCTCGTGTTGGCGATCGAGGGAGGACTGCTGGGTTAGTGGACAACATCTGATGGGGGATGCTATATACCCGACGCGAACCTCCACAATTCAAAAGCAATCAAGTGGAAGATTCCATCTGGACCCACAAAACAAGCGGGCAATTTGGTAGAAAACTTGACGTTTCAGGTAATTCGCCGTCGTCATGGACCCACAAGATTCCACGAGAATAAACATGCATGTACAAATCAAGTAATTACACGACAGAACAACCACAATCACAGGTACAAGCTGGCATTGTCAGTAATGTCAGCTCACTGAGTGAAATAGCGTCTTGAAGTTAACAGTTGGAAGCTTTCAGAGCCTACGTTTAACCAGAACCGCAAGTCCGTTGTTATTTGTCGTCGAACGCGGCAGCCACTGGTTACCATTCAAGTTCATTGGTACAAGTCTCATGCTGATGGCCTCCAGACAACCTCCCCTGCTTTAAAGCGCCGGACGAGGCAAAAGGGAGTTATGTTGTGTATATCATGGACCTTTCGTCTCTCAAAGATACCAAGGATCTCGCGTCCCGCCGCACTCGTCGCACATCTGTCTAACCGAGTCGTCTCGCCAGCTTCCTGTCAGGCCGGGACAGGAACAATCACATGAAAGACCTCGCTATCCGATCGGGATCCGTTTTCCGCACTTTACTTCGCATCATCCAAAGCATATCGTGCAGTTTGCTGAGCGCGATATCAATGACGCTGTCTCAAAGACAGAACTCTTTGTAAGACCTTACGGTGGAGAAACGGGGTCGTCTACCGAAACGTTCACCCCCTGCTCCTTGACTCACTCGCCGATGCACATGCGCTCACACTTCAGGAGGATCATTACCAAATCGATCTTTATTTATTTTTATAACTCGACAGTGGCCCAGTCATCCCAACACCCGTTCGATGGGAGGTCAGAACAACCGTTTTCCTGCTCCGTTGATGCACCCTTCACCGTATACTGGCTCGACTGACGATCGCGCCGAGACGGAAAACATGAGTTGTCGCACTTTGACTCATCTCAACCTTTTCTACTCTACTGACATCCTGAGAAGATGGATCATGTTGGGATCGATGGCGCCACAGTCACCAAAAGAATCCATCCATGTCATTCACTGGAGTCTGGCAGACAAGGAATCTCCCCTGAACCATGACACACCCCCTCAAGTCGGCGTGGAAAACGATGTTCGACACCAGAAAAACAACTGTCATGGATAATTCATTCTGAACACCAGATTCGGGTTGCCTCGGAGGAATATGCAAAGAACTTGGACGTCGGCGATCATGATCATCCGCAGATGACGTGGAAAAATCAAAGAGGAAGAGGTACAGGCAGAACTCACTTGCCAGTTGGGCGAGTTGCTGCCCGCCCCAGAAAGCTTGATTCCAACTACAGCGTAAGTTGTTAGCAACATCGTGATCACTCATGAACCGTTGATAGTCAGGACCTGGTAGAGTTGCAGCGTTACAGGCAGCTTGAAGATCACACGGAGGAGGCAAGCTCTAGTGAGGCAGCATTCGGAATGTCACAGGACACCTCTTGAGATGTGGGGGATGCCGGATGTGCGTGGGGGGTATGTGATAGATGATTTGGGTACGGTACTATTTTTCTTCCTGCGCCTTAGCTCTCGCCAGCTCTCTCGCCACGTCCTTTTCTCTTAGTGACACTCATCGAGCTTGCAAAAGCTCCACAGCTCCTTGAATGAATTATCATGCCGAGCTAATATTATAAATACGTTACGTGCTCTGAGTCTACAGAGGTTGCCTGCACATCGAAAAATAAAATAAAAACTACACGATTACATCAAAAACTGATAGTATGGATCGGCTGCGACAGCCAAGTACGAATGCTCGACAAACTGGACAAGGTATGTGCTGAAAACAATGTACGGGAAAAGTTCTCCTCAAAAGTAGCCATCTTCGGCGTCGCTCAACCTACGCTTTGGTCTCACTTGCCAACCCCCTCACCTTCAGCTTCCTCTCGACCGCGTCTTCATTATCCATCGTCACCACATCAAACGTATCTTGGTTCCCCGTGAAAGAACCAAAGAACGGCGTGGCTGGACTCAACGTAGACGGCGTACGTGAACAGTAGGTAAGTGCAGGGGAAACCGCGGCTGGTGACCTCGGTCCTGTCGAATGTGGGCCACCGAGAGCCGGGGATTTATTGCCGTGGACCTGGAAGGAAGGCAGGGAGCGCAAGCGAGCCCCGTTGTCATCATCAACGTGGCCTCGTATGTTGCGGCGTGGATAGCTATAGTCATGTTGTTGTTCAACATTTTGATCACTGGAAATGGCGCTAGTGTTGCTATTGCTGCTATCGTGGTTGTGGTGTATGTATGCTTGGTGACGAGACGTATCCGCCTTGTGGTCTCCTGTCGTGTTCGACCGACGATTGTTGTGAGGGAACGGGTGGTTAGAGGTTCGCTTGGATTCGATCGACGGCTCTGAGCCTTGCTGTCCTTTCAGTCGCTTCGCGTGTTCTTCGCGATCTGGAGGCGGCGGAACAATGCTGACTGCGCGGCTGGGTGGACGTACAAATGTGGTGCTCGGCGCACCCGTTCCAATCGGCGTATAGCCGTTGGACCCTTGAAGCTCGTGAGCTAACGGCGCAAAGTGACGGGGGAGATGACCCATGGCATGAAACTCGTCTTCGAGATTGAAAGGCAACGCTTCCTCCGATAGCATCGCCCTGCCAGCATGGGCACTTTGCTGGAAGGATTCGAGAGCGGCAGCCTCAAAAGTACGAATGTTTGCGTTGAACCCCCTAGGGGAGACTAACTGCTCGAAAACTGGAGACGGTCGTGGTGCCTGTACTTGCAATTGGAGATGTTGGGAGTGTGCGTCGAGAATGAGATTCTCAGTGGGAGTGAAACCGTTGCGTGCTTGAGTTTGACCTCGCGGCAGTGTCCTGCGAAGTACGTTGGATGATACTAATGCAGCGCTTGCAAGGGACCGTAGCTGCGCTTGCTGTGCTAGGAGGTACTCGTTCTCAATGGCTGTACTCCGCATTGTGTCCACCGAGCCGTCGTCGTAACCCATGTTTTGGATTGACTGGATCAGAGTGTCCATATCTGAAGTGATAGGGAGGTTTGCTGTCGGTAGGAAAGGCGAATCCTCGTAGGCATGATACAACTTGGATGGTAACGAAAGAGATGTGGGCAGCATGCCAGGGGCGGGGATGCGATTTGAAGTAACTGGAGTATCGGAGCGCGTTCGTTGAATGTTTGCACTGCGCTGGGACTGGCCTCCCACAGCGTGGCGGACATTAGGCTGGAACTCTTGGCCACGAAGATTCAGCAGGGCGGCTTGCGCGATGGTCAGGCGGGAGGGAGATTGATCTCCGTTCTTTAACGACCTTTCTGCGCGCTAACAACATTCTCTGTCAGTGTGGTCGTGGGACGGAAAGCAAAGACACGAACTCGAAGCTCTCGTTGCTCGGAACTATCAGCAAAGCGTACTGAGATCCTGCACCCAGGGTCTTTCCATCCGCGTACCATCCGGCCATGTAAATGCTCGATCGTTTCCTCGGCTGCAGCGCGAGTTTCGAGGCTTGAATGTGGAATCAGATACTTGAACTGCGCCATAGTATCGATTTGGACATACCGAACAAAGGCGATAATACGAGGCGGGTTACTCAGCTTCGTCTTGAAGAATCGACTGCTTTTGATCTTGTAAGGTAGCACCAAAGCAGCGAGGCTCTACGGGGTGTCAGCGATGTCTGTAAGGCGCTACTTGGGCTTACCTCTTCATCTATCGACAACGGGAGCCTTATGATAACTTAGATGCTAATAGCGTGATACGGAGGTGACAGGAACTCACCCTTCAATGTAAAGATTGGTGGAGCCAGCGTCCTTGAGTTTCTCCATGCGCGCTTTGAATGAATGTTCCTCGTTCTCGCTAGACTGGGCAGTATTGTGTTGCGCATATTCGGTGCCAGGAATCCGGTGCACTTGCTAGAAGAGGTGTTAAATGCATCATCTATCGCTGAAAGCTAACCTACCTTGGAGAACGAGGGATGAAGGTTACGGTACTTGCGGAGTCCCTCGATGCATTTTTGAGCAGATGTCACGTCGCCGAACCTGAGAAATTGGAATTAGACATGAAGCGTACGGTACTTCGAGTCTAACTTACAGAACGAAGCCATAACCACTGTTTCAACCGAATAGAGCAAATGGTCAGACTCGCACACAGAGTAATAATCCGGAAAACTGACGTAGGCTTCTCGCTGACATGCCGAGTGAACGTCCGGACACTCTTGATATCACCAAAGGGGCGAGTGAGCGCGAATAGATCTTGTTCGGAGAAATTGGGAGGGAGGCCATTAATGTAAACGTTCGGCGTGCGTTGAGAAGAAGAGTCATCGGACATCGCTTCGGCGGAGGACGATGGAGTCAGAGGATATTGAGAGTCTGCAGAAACTGGGAACATGGACTCGAATGAAGAAGCAGAGCCGAGGGCACCTGGAAAACTAAAAGAGTCTGGTGGGGCAAGGTTTGGTAAGCGCACTAGATGGCGCAGACGGAGCGACCTACGTGTGACGTATCGTTGAGATTTCGTAGGCAAAGATACTGGGCTTGTGATCTCGGAGTCGGGCTGTTGGGGTGGCGCTGTGGCTGATCTGCTACCGCTTGAAGATACGGATTCTGCCAATGGGGGGCTAAGACAAGAAGAACTACTATGAAAAGATGCGGCGGTTGTATTCAAACTTTGCAAATAATAATTAGGCTGAGGACTTGATTGAACCATGGGCATTGATGTGCTGCTATTAACAATGTTGTCGGGGAGGGGTGTAGGTGACGCGGGAGGCTGTTGAAACGACGGCGGGGCGTCGGATTGTGGTTGTGCGCTAAATTCTGCTGAGATATTTGGAACGACTTGAAACGTGGATTTAATGGGGCGGGAGGAGGATTCGTCCAAAGTCGTTACGGAAGATTGCGCCGGGGAGGAAGGGGATGGATTCATGGCGGTTATCGGGGATGCCCGAGTGGATGAAATAGAAGCCAGATGCGCCTGAGATAGCGGAATTGACGTAATTAACGAGTTTTAAAAGAGGCAACTGGGAGGGGATAGAACCACGAAGTAGGTGGATGTGGGAGGATACGAATGAGGGAAGAAGAAAAAGGCGGGCAAGAGGGAAAGGCATGACAAGGAAGAGAAGAGGGTTTATATCCTTTGCAGACATATGACGCACGGACCCCTTCGCGGACGGAAAGACGCGATCCTTTTCGAGATCGTCGCAGCCATCGCCGAAGATGCCTCCGCTAACCTCGTGGCACGTCCCGCTCGAAACAGGCCTGTTATTCCCAAATTAAGAAGGTGTTCAAGTTCGATTCAATGTCCGACATCCGCATTTGGTAACTGGAATCCAGCGGATCATCGTTGGCCTCGAGAGTCACCGACACAGTTCCAGGGCATGGTCGAGTAGTTGACCGTCAAACGGAATCGAAATAGTTCGCAAACTACTCACCATGAGCGCCTTGACGCCTCTTCAAGAGTCCGGGTCCGAGCGAGTCGATCAGAGTTGTGTTCACTGACAATGACATGAAAGCGAAGATGAACGCCACAATGTTGTGGCGGTACGATGCTGTGGCCGTTCCGGAACTTGGCTCCCGATCGTACCAAAACGTAGCGCTATATTGCACTGATGAGAATACTGCAGTCATTGACTAGTCGAGAGTCATTAAACGTACGCTGGCATTCTGTTGTAGTCTAAAGCCTGTCCGGTGGCGAGTGCTTTTTTCAGAACATATGCACTCACTGCACCAGAATTTTGCCGGAGACTCGACTTGAAACCGGTCGTGCAAAAGACTGGAGTTTGTTGCGGATCACTGGCCAGATAGAAAGGAACGTGTATCATGGGTGTGCTGATCAAATCGGAAGGAGAAAGAGCAAAAAAATCCCAGACTGGAGCGTTCACTGCAGCATCGACGGGACTTAGACCATTTCAAAGCGTCAAAGTTAGACAACAGCTCAAGACTGCCAAAACACACGCACGATCAGACACTGTCATACCCCATTTTTATCGTGTGTTGTCACTTCAGCTAGCTCACAGTTCGGCAGTATAGCACAACTTGACTTCAGATTCGACATATTGGAATAAGTGTACCCAGGGAATGACGCCTGTGAACCAAACACCAACTAGAAGACAGAAATGGGAGATGCAGCTGAGTCGGACTTATAATACTAGTTGGTCTCCGATTCCAGCTCTACGCAGGTCCAGTTATTCGAAGCTAAATTTCGCAGCATGTGGTTTCAGATACTCTGCAGATCTCATTCTGGCATCCATACGCGAGCCTGACACCAGCCCTTGCCTCAGATCGATCGAGCAGCATAGTCACGTAACGCTTTTGACGAGTCTTTTGGCATGATTTGTGAGCTCTGATTGGTTGGCTCTTCACAAATAAGGGAATTACCTGATGCTCTAGCCATAAAGAAAAACGGGCACGAAAAGTTTCGAGTTTTTCGGCAGGCTGATACTTAGGCTGCGAAGCAACTATCATGATTTAAAAACACATTTTCTTTCACGAGCACACGACAGCTTGAACAGTGACCCCACGAACATAAATGGTAGTCAACCGCGTCCGAATGGAATGAAGGTGAGTTGAAACTTGTATTTATAGTGTGTGCCGCCATTGGGGATCTACCCCAACGCTCAAACAACCGACGATGTGGGAATGGTCCCAGTGGTCGAGTCTGAGTCGTAGATCGGCACTGTACCATCTGGTCTCAGTTGACAATTCTTGCACGATTTTGCCCACCGTTGACATGGAATCATCAATAAGTTATCCTGGATGGTACGTCATCTAGTCTTTGTGCTAGACCATTCTTGCACAATTTTGCCCAGGATGAACCTTCCGGACATGTGAAGGTTCTCTGGAAACACCCGCTGAAGCTATGGTTCATCTATATGTCTTATCCTGGTATCCAGGTGACCTTGTTTCGAAGCCAGTTCGATATGGATTCTAGCCCACTTCGCTGTCACGAATCACGGTGCTGAATAGTGAAACGAAGTGAGGTAGCCTTCAAAGTCGGTGGAACACCAACACCACCTCGACCTCACCTCCAAGCAGCACTATGACCTGATACGGTGTGGAGCCCCTTGACGGTCACGATGTGCCATACTATTAGTATCGTCAATCGATTCGGCGTTGTGGGTGTCGTAATCATGCAAGGGGTGTGGAACTGTGTACTTAAGGCCCATACAACATCCCTCCCTCATCTCATCCACACTTGTCATGTTTTCTCCATCCCCTCATCGTCGAGCCTGGTAAGCTTACTCTCGCCCACTCTCACATTCCTGATACTCACAGGTTTTAGCACTTCCAAGCAGCAAGAGCGCCAGCGCCAGCTGGATGCTCTTCCAACGTCATACTCAGAGCATTGCTCAGAGGACGACAACAAGACTCTCGATCTATCTCTGCGTGAAATCGTGCAACGGCATGAGTCTGGTTCCCTGTCGACGTCCGCAATAATGCAGGCCTACGGAAAGAAGTTCGTGTCAGCTCAGAAAGCAACCAACTGTTTAGCCGCTGTTATGACACAGGATACTACGTCCCCGCACCCACCTGGTTCTCCGACCCGAACTGACGCCAAGTCTCCCGACCACGCGCCTCCACGCTTGCTCTCTGGTATTCCCGTTAGTATCAAGGATTGCGTCGACGTCGAGGGCTATGACACGACCGTGTCGTATTCATGCAGGGTGAATAAACCCGCAACTTCCTCAGCTGCCATCGTACGACTCCTCCGAGACGCGGGTGCGATCATGCATGTGAAGACCACCGTACCTCCTGGAATGCTCGGCATCGAAACGTCCTCGGAGGTTTTCGGTCGTACCAGCAACCCCTATAACTCCAAGTTCGGTAGTGGTGGGTCGACCGGTGGAGGAGGCGCTCTACTAGCATGTCAAGGCAGCCTGATCGAGATCGGTACCGACGTTGGAGGTAGTGTCAGAATCCCAGCTCACTTCTGTGGTGTATACGGCATGCGGTCTTGTATCGGGAGGTTCCCGACTTTGGGCACATTGCCTCCATCCCCTGGGTTGGATTTCATTCAGACCTCGTGTTCCCCTATGGCTCGTCGCCTGGATGATTTAGAAGAGTTTTGGAAGCGAGTGATGGAGATGAACCCATGGAACTACGATCATACGGTCAGTCCAGTAGAGCTTGAGTGACGCTTGCCGTTTTTGACTGTTCGATATGTGACAGTGTATTCCATTGCCTTGGCGGCCAGTCAATTTTGAAGGCAAAAAATTGCGATGGGGAATCGTATGGGAAGACGGTGAGTCCCGCCTTGTTCCTTGTTTTGATCTTGATTTCGGGGTTGCTGAGTTTCTTGATAGGAATTATCCCACCCACGCCCGCTTGTCGTCGGGCTTTGGAATGGGTTTCGGACGCATTGACGAAGGACGGACACGAGGTCGTAAACTTGTGGGTATTCTCGAGTGTCCCTTGAATCTATGAAGTTCACTGCTTCCAGTACTCCACCGTCCATTCTGGAAGGTTTCAGCATAGGTATGCAATTGCTCATATCTGATGGTGGTAAGTATCGTTTGTCATATCTCCTTCCTTCTGTGTTTCATTTTACGCCTGCACAAGGTGCGGGGATGTTCAGCCCCTTTCGCAAGGACGAGAAGCTCGACCCTTTCATGACGAGTACCAGGTCCCTTTTGGGGATGCCATTGTTGCTGAAGAGGTTCCTGGCTATGGTTACACGCAGACTTACGGGAGACGAAGTCGCAGCGTCACTCTTGGAGAGTATGCACAAGAAGACAGCGGCGGAGGAACGTGCGCTCGTTCTTGCTCGTGATGAGTATCGAAAACGGTGGTTCGATGCCTGGGAGGCAGAGGGGGTGGACTTTGTCTTGACGGTGCCTCACGCATTGCCAGCGATACCAGCAGGCAGTACTGAGAAGGTCACGATGTTGTCGGCTGCGATTTGTATGATATGCAACATCGTGCGTATTTTCTCTCCGCTTAGACTTGCCTTGACTTTACCTGATGTCCGTCGCCTAGGTCGACATCACTGCAGGCGTCCTTCCTGTGACGTTTGTGAACAAAGAATCCGATGCTCTTCCCAAGGATATCACGAGCAGCGCCGAGTACAAGAATATGGGCGTTGCTAGCAAAAGCGCGTACTCTGTCTATGATGCGGAAGCGATGCACGGTCTGCCTGTAGGGGTGCAAGTCGTTGGTCGGCGGTTCGAAGAAGAACGGGTCTTGCAAGGGATGAAGGTCGTTGAACATGCGTTGGCGGAATGTGGGAGGGTGTTTACGCCGAGAGTGTTTTGATGTTGAACTGGTATGGCTGCTATGTTCGATCCTGATCTGGTCTCTTGAGCGGTTTGGATGTGTACTAGTAATATGTTTGCTTTTTCTCTGTTGTTATGTTGTGTAGGATAGGCTTCTTTTGCTTGTGTATCTTTGTTGGTTCAATGGGTGTGTTTCCGCATCATGACCACGCATGATGCATGATGCATGATGGCGGTTCTTGGAAGCACTTGCGATCTTTGCCAGTGCCTTCTGTTCACCCCGGGCGTGACTTTCGATCAAACGCTCAATGTACATCAAGCTCTCCGTGTCGGGCCGCCATAACAAAGTTATAGCTGTGGGACCAGTTGCTACGCGAAGAACTGTCTATGTCCACTGCAGTCGTCCATACCACACATTCGTTGTATGAATCATGCTCAACAACTTGAATTCCTCGAACCTCGATACTACTAGTAGCCATTCCACCTTCAGCCTGTAAAGTCCCTTGGACTCCAATGGGTCAGCAAGGTTCATCTCAACACATTGCTGGCATCTCAACTTGAGGCATCCCAAACTTCGCAAGAGATGTGGGTTCTACCAGGCCAAGACATTTCCACTGCACTTATCGCACTTATCAATGACAGACTCCAGGACATGGGCATGTACGGCATTCGCGCTCACTGGAGCCTGACACAGGCCCCCGGATAATCCCTATGTAACCTGGGTCCGGATCCGGACAGATTTTGGCCTTTTGAGGCTGTTCACCCAGGTCCAGGAGGCCCAAAGTCCGGACAGATTGAGGCCAAAAACGGGAGTGGGCCAGGTGCAAGTGTCCGGACGCGGGCGTGGAGTTCGTGTGTTACCCTGATCCAAGTCCGGACATGGGGGTATGAGGTGAAATATTTTCACCAACCTGATAGCTTAGCGGAAGAGGCCGATGATAGTGTACATGTAGATTATGGTTCGATCCAGGTCAGTGACATTATTTTGCCTCATTACAGAGACACACTCACTAATTTGTTGGCTCATCGATCTCGCTGAGCTCGATCTTGTTGCTTTGCTTTCAAATTACACAATCTCATACCTCTCACATATCCCTATGGACACTACAGGTGATCTCACCGACCCCAAACTACCAGAGGCGCGCATATGAAGTGTCTATCATACTAATTATCCGGCGACAGTGTGCGATATATTCGAGGGGAGGGGGTCGAAACGGAATGCATGCCGCTGTCGAGACTGTGGATCAAGTAGCCGCAATTTCATTTGTCGGTGTGGAAGTCTTCCAACAGCATTTCTGCAACCAGTTCACGCCATATACCGATGCCACGGCCCAGTTTCATTGTCACAAGTTCGCAATTCTTCCCTCGACAGCATTCCTCTGTGTCTTACCTGGCCACGACCATCCCAGAGCAAACAAATCGGGTATGATTGGGCTTTCAGAGTCTGCCTATGAGTCATTTCGGACCTTACAAGCTGCAGAGCTCAACATCATGAAGGCCGGACAGCTTTTCCGAAAACGAGCGAAAATGGGTCGTTCGGAGGACGAGGATTGATTAGGATATGTCGAATACAAAGCTCGCAGTGTAGATATGACCTCTGGGGGAAAATGGACCCAGAGCCTTGTCCAGACAAAAACGAGCCCCTCAGAAAAAAAAATAGACCCAGATCCCAGTCCGGACAAAACTGCGTACCCCGGAGGGGGGACCCAGGTCCAATCCGGACATAATCAGCCAATTTTTGATGGGTTTTGTCCGGACATGGAGCGAACTTTTTGGACCCAGGTTACATAGGGATTATCCGGGGGCCTCCTGACACCAGCCCTCGCCTGCGAAGAAACTGTCATGATCTAAAACACATCTTCTTTCACGAGCTCACGACCCTGACAGATTAATCAGCGACCTCACCTCAGTCAACCGCGCTCGGATGTAATGAAGGTGAGTTGGAACTTGGATTTCTGCCATTTGGATCTACATACCCCACCTTGCGCTCAAGACAGTTTTGAATCGGCTAAGTTCTTGATTACGCTGTTGAACTGTAGTGAACCGGCGGGCGAAACTGTGATGGGATAGGAGATTTATCAAACCGTCAGGTGTCGTCGATCAACTTCGCGCGAGCATTGGTAGGCGATCCGGGAACTATACAACCGACGATGTGGGAATGGTCCTGGTCGAGTCTGAGTGGGGAGATAAATAGCCTTGGATGAGGGGACAGGCAAGGTATTGCCTGTCCCCGGTAACCCATCCAAAGGTCTTCCATCCAACGTCCTCACAGAACCTAACACACCATGACAGAAGAAAAGTACGACGCTATCATTATCGGAGCAGGTTTTAGCGGCATCCACCAACTGATTCACTTGCGTAAGCTCGGGTTGAGTTGCAAGATAATCGAGACGGGATCCGAGCTCGGTGGAACGTGGTACTGGAACACGTACCCGGGCGCTCGGGTGGATAGCTCCGTCCCTATCTACGAGCTTTCACTTCCTGAGCTGTGGAAGTCGTGGACATGGACGGAAAAGTTTCCGGGGTGGCAAGAACTACAGGCGTAAGTAGATACTTTGACATCGATCCTATCTCATATGGCGTCTCACAGGTATTTCGCATACGTTGGGGACAAATTTGATATTCGCAAGCATTGCTTATTTGACGCGACGGTGAAGCAGGCTCATTGGGACAACCAGCTGCACTTGTGGCACGTCACCGCAGACGGAAAGGATGGCCTGTACAAGGCTTCTGCGCGCTATCTGATCGTGTGCACGGTTGGTACCGGTTCGTGTACTTCCGCTCTCCTCGTCTCATTTGATCATGTGCAGGGAGTTTCATCGAGGCCATATGTGCCAAACATCAAAGGGCTTGAAACTTTCAAGGGCCCGTGCAGTCACACAGGTCGGTGGCCAAAGGGAGGGATAGAGACAGCCGGACAGAGAGTGGGAGTCATCGGTACGGGAGCAAGCGGAGTACAGGTTATTCAAGAGATTGGACCACAGGTATGAACGAGCACCAAACTTCAGGCCAAGATACTGAGAAGATTATGTGTGGAATAGGCTGAACATCTCACTGTTTTCCAGAGAACCCCTAATCTTGCACTCCCAATGGGCCAAGTCGCGTTGAACAAGCAGATGCAGGATTGTTTCAAGTTTGTTTATGAGGATTTCTACAAGAAACTTCGCACAACAGCCACTGGGTTTTCAATCGACGGTATCATGCGTCCGATGGCGGACGACAGCGAAGAAGAGAGACGAGCCAACTTCGAGGCGTTGTGGGAGTTGGGTGGTTTTCACTTCGCAGGTAGGCGTCATCGCACACCCGCCTTCCGACTTATGCTGATGTTTTGTAGTCGGCAACTATCTGGATCTTTTAGTGAACAAGGCTACTAACGACGAGGCTTATGCGTTCTGGAGGGAAAAAGTCGGAAAACGTGTGAAAGATCCTAAGAAAGAGGAGCTCTTGGCACCAACGGTCGCTCCCCACCCATTTGGATGCAAACGGGCGTCCCTCGAACAAAACTTCTACGAAATATGCAATCAAGATAATGTCGACATCGTTGATATCAAGGCGACACCCATTTTAGAGGTAACCCCCAAGGGTCTCAAGACTGCTGGAAAAGAGTACGAGTTCGACGTTCTTATCCTTGCTACTGGTGCGTGTGCGAGGCACGGGCACGTTTATGGTGCTGGATCGAAATAGACTGAATGCGATGATTGATAGGTTATGATAATTATGTAGGTGGATTTACCCAAATTGACCTACGTGGTCTGGATGGGGAAACCATCCAAGACCACTGGAAGGACGGTGTCCGGACCTAGTGAGTTATGTAGCCCTTCAAAGCCATACAATCGCTGAGATCATGTTGTTCACGACGACGGTAGCTTAGGGTTGACAATCGATAACTTCCCAAACCTCTTCTTCACATATGGACCACAGGGCCCGACAGCCCTCTGCAACGGTCCCACTTGCGTGCAGCTTCAGGGTTCGTGGATCGTTAGCACGATCGATTACCTGCGGAAGAACCATATCACCAAATTCACCCCCACGTATCACGCTGCTTCAACATACAAGAAGCACGTGGATGAGCTCTGCGCGGCCACATTGCTTCCGCAAGCCGACAGTTGGCTCATGGGTGCTAATATTCCCGGCAAGAAACGTGAAGCGTATAACTATGTCGGGGGTGTCGGGAGATATGGAGAAGAGATTATGGAGGAGATTCAACGCGGATATCCGGGTTTCCAGAGAGAATCGCTGGCGATTTCTGAACTCCGATTTTCTTGATCACGAGTCTGGAGTCCCAATGTCATGTTTGGTTGACGAAATGTTAAACTATTCTCCCTGATAGAGTAGTAGAAGTACCTCCCAAAAGGAATAGGGCGTCAAGGCCCTTGAGCTTGATCCGAGCTCATAACTGCATGCATCACCGGACGGAACCTCAAGCCGTCTACTGGCAGCGCCGCAATCCCAGTAGGGGAAAGCGCAAGCTCAAAAACGTCATGAAGCGGATCAGCTAGTATTTGAACAGTTTCTTCTTGGTTTCTTCTATCTATGCTCTCAGCTGGTGACGTTCAGGTCGGGGGCTTCATGGTACCAAGGTTCCGAATTTCCGGAATGGTCTGATCGGGGTACACAGTGCACAAACATTCGATCAATTGTCAGACATAATCAGTACATAGAGAGACTCAAACACCAGCGAGAACTAAGACTTAGACGCCAACAACAACATTCACGAGTACATCGACTCTGCTCCAATCACAGCAACTGGCTCCCTTTCAGCCAGACTGGGTGATACTGAATTTGCCAGAGGCGGCGTCGTAGCTGAGATCCCAAGCGG
Source organism: Chalciporus piperatus (assembly GCA_038093975.1). Lineage (NCBI taxonomy): Eukaryota > Fungi > Basidiomycota > Agaricomycetes > Boletales > Boletaceae > Chalciporus > Chalciporus piperatus. Next base: position 87,430 of record JBBPTG010000037.1, read on the forward strand.
TGGTATCAGAGAGCGTGGCAAGGTCTTTGGTCCAGAGGACGGGAGTGTTCACTTCACCCCTAATGATCTGCGTCTCCTGGTACTGGCCAGTGACGTAAGCCTGCAAGACCGGGGTGAACTGAGCCTGGATGAATGAGGTGGCTCTGTAGAATTCTCAATCAGCGCCTTTCTTTCGTGATGTGAAATGAAGGACAACGAACCCGACGCCGTCGAAGATGAGGACTGGAGTGGGAGTGAAATCGTTCTTCTTCAGGAAACCTGACACCCGAAAGTTGCTTAGCATGCCGATCGACGATCATCATGGGTGGTCAAGCTGCAACTCACCGACGGCCATGGTCTCCTTGAGCTGGGTGCCGTTGAACGCCTTGATGTTATTCCCCGGATCGGCCTCAGGTTCCTGCGTTCGAATTCAAGTCTATTTCAAATGTAAAGCGAGAATGGCTGGGAAGCTCACAGTGAAGTTGTAGACACCGTTGTCGTCCTTGGTGAGAGTCGTCTTTTGCCCGAGCTGTGTTGTGTCGTTTGCGCCCGTGAATCGTAGTGTATATCGGGACAATAGCTTACGTTGATTGGCTTATAGGTGGAAGCATCCACGACCGTGTCCGACGCGTGGTCAATCTGGGGCTTGGAGAAAGCAAGCCTAGACAGGACAGAAGGGCCTTGTTAGCTCGTCTTAACATTCATGCATATGAACCATACTCACTGGCTCTGGTAGGTCACGGTGATGTGGTAGGGCCCTAGGTGGGTAGCAGACGAGCGTTGATCGGCAAAACGAACACCTCGGTCAATTGCCTAGCTGAGAAGCTCACCTGTCTTTGCAAACTTGGTGACTCTAAAACGCGGCTCAGAACACGCTGAGGAAATCAACAGTGCTGTACTTACTTCCAGCAAACAGGGAATTTGTCGTTGTACATCCCTTCTGAAAACTTGTTGAAAGTCAGCATAAGGGTGGCATCAGAGCCGAGGTCGACGCTATGAGCGAGTGAGCATCGTCAATGAACGGTGGGACGAGCAAAGCTGCGTCCTTCAAAGCACCGTAGCACTCACGTCTTGAAGGTCAGGGTCCTGGTGAATACTGCGCCGGGCATGGTAGCAATGAGCAATGAAAAGTAGGCGAGTTGGTAGGAAGAATGGAATCGAGTGTTTCGAGTTGGGGGACCTTTGGGCACAGAGAGAGACCCCTTTTATACCTTTTGAGATCGGCGTATCCCGTTAGCAGGACGCAGGACACCCCCTGTCGACTTCGGGTCGATACAAGATACTTTCCAAACTGGCTTGCGTCTTCCCATGAACAGCGCTGGGAGGGGTACCAAAAATTCCTAGGAACAATTGTTCTGTACGCACCGGGATTGTTCAGAACCTTCTTGCCGGGTGACGGTGTACCTCCTTCACCCACCCCTCGAGGCACCATTTCATGTACGGCATACAAGGTCCAGGCACTCATGTTCCTCCTTGGATGAAAAGCTGCAGTCTCACCCACTGCGAAAATGAGTCCGACATGTGGACAAAGAAATGCGGGCCATCAAACGGAAGATGATGAGTTCCGGGGCGGCCTGGGCCCTGCAAGGTACGGTCCGGAATCTTGAGAATCTGCCAAGGGAAAAGTGGACAGCCTAGAGCCAATTACAGTCAAAGTGATACCCCAGGGCCCATAGAGCATCTACGCAAAGCAAGGAGATTGGTCAAATCTCAATCCATTTTTACCTGTGGTTGTGAGTTAAGACCAACTTGTGCCAAGTCACTACTTTGTAGTAGTTATTGCACCCGAGACCACGCCTCCGACCTCGGCGCGAGCCCCGTCAATGTCAACGACGATATCCTCCGCGACTGCATTGCAGACGTTCTCTTTGACGAATGATGTTCTTCAAGTGTCTCCCGAAGATGAGATCTACGCTTTCGATGTAGAAGCCAACAAGCACCTCCTGTTGTCTCAAGGACAGCCAAGATTCAACCCTATATCGTGTCGTACTCATTTTTAATCAACAGTCCTCACTGTGAGTCAGTGTGACTTCAAGTCGTGCAAAATATCAGCTGTTGCTTTGATTAAAATGGTTCGCCTTTCAACCTCCTTTCCACGATTCGCCACCGTACACATGCAAGGTCGGGAGTTCCACACGAGATTATGGGCCTTATGCAAGGGAAGGTCATCGGGAACTCGATCGTTATCATAGATTCGTGTGCGCTGCCGGTACAAAGCACGGAAACGCGTGTCAACGCAGCTAATGAGGCGAATGAGTACATGGCGACGTACATACAGGAGAGCGAACGTGTGAGCAATGACATCCTCATCCAAGAAATATGCAAAATTTCTCTTTGATTTACTCTGACCTCCTTCGTTTTCTTCTCGTCCTCGAGCCTTCCGCCCTATGTAAAGCTCAAGAAGCGCATTTATTCGTGCCGAGGGTATATTCTCGTAACATGAAAAGGTTAAAATGCAGGGGGATGTGCACTACACAAGCAATCGCATACATCCCTTCCTTGAGAACGACTGTCTACCCACACAAGGGACAGCCTAGGCCTAGGAGACCACAACATACGTCGACAGCCCACCTAATTTCAAGTTGGCGCCGTGTCGTTCAGGGGGTAGTTTTCAGCTGGAAGTCGTTGACTCATACAGATCGCTGCTCACATTGCCCATTGCAGGCTTAAGCTTCACTAGGGCGACAGAAATTAAACTGGGAAATATATTTTCGAGTCTCATTACAGAACATGCGAACACGCCCACGTCCAAATAACCATAACGCGAATCCAACTCCTCCCCATCAGTCCTGCAAAAGGGTTCAATGACTGTGCGTTCTTGGTTAGCACGGTGATAAAAATAAAAACCTGCACCCAAGACTCACCCATTTAGCTGATGATGATATCGGCCGCAAGGCTGTTCCCGCTCTGGACCGTATATTTCACCTCCACGTTCGTGCCAAACAGACTGGTCACGTTGTAGTCCGTCATGTGTTGCGTACGGATTGAGGCCCGTGCACCATTATTATAGTACTCTGGGTTGATGAAGACCCCAGTCTCGTTCGACTGCAGACTAGTGACGATGTCGCACCAGGGCGAATAGTTGTCCACCCCGAGCGCGACCAGGAAAAACTCCCCACCGGTGGACATGAACCGGACGGTACCAGAGGTTCCACTACCGCCCATGTTGAACGTGGTGGTTTCGTTGGCAGACGACCATGTCCCACCTTGGGCGTAGTTCCAAACGGTCTGCTCAACGACCGAGAAAATGGGGAGGGAGGGGTTGGTTTGGTAGGTGGAAATGTCGATGGAGTAAGACATGGTGAGATCGTTAGGTAGCTAAGCTGCGGGGGATGGGTTTTCGTTCAACAAGAGGAGGGGTTTATATAGTGCGACGCCGCGGCCTGGGTTGTATGGATCGACCAGAATTGGGGTAAATGATTTGTGACCCGAACACGCATTCCGTGAACCGAGCGAGGAGGCGAACTCGAAGCCTATCCGTCATTTCAGCGTAATAGAGCAGAATATAAATGCGAGGGTGTTCCGGTCCAATCAGAGTCCTCAGGCTTGTCAAGCCCTCGCGTAAGCTCCCGAAAGCTGTCAAAGAGTCGGCAAGCGACGACGTTACTCGTCTGCTTTGCAGATCCCGCCCGGGATTGGTCGTCGTTCAAGTTGGGTCTAAGTATCGCAGAAAATGTTCAGGGAAAATTCTGTACTTCTTGACATGATGGAGAAGTTAGAACCCATCCACTCGCAAACACAAGTCGCAATACAGGTCCTCTGAGGAGTCAGCGTGCCCCATGGGGCACGGTGGCTGTGCGCCCGCCTCGTCGGGCGTTGGAGGTGGATTTGGGAGGCGGGAGGCGGGAGGCGGGAGGCGGGAGGCGGCGGCGAGCGACGGAACGCGTCGTGATGACGTCGGCGGGATGGACGGGACGTGTGGGAGGTGCCTGGGCACGTAAGCGAGCCAGGATGGCGGGCAGGGGACGACGCGAGCGCTCGACTTTAGCGAGCGTGCCCCATGACTGGATTTTCATCCAGTTTTGCACGGGGCACGCTCGAGCGGGCGGAAAATTTTCCCATCCGCCAAAACCAGCGTGCCCCATGAGGGAACTAAACGGCCAGTCTCTCATGGGGCACGATGGGTCACGCGGCATCACGTAGACGAGTAGAAAAATTAATTAAGCGCGTACGGAAGCGGGGGGAGTTACCATAACGAGGCAAGAGCGCGTCGCGCTCCCTGAGGACCCTGCACTGGGTGTATGTGACCTCGGGAATGACCTGGGGGCAAGATCGACAGCTAGGAATGAAAATAATTCTATTTTTCGCGCTTTTCTCGATTTTACTGACTACATTTCGCTCCGAAAACAATCGGAGGAGGTGGGGGGACATCCAAACTGAGGGACTCGCGCAAACTCGACGGGAACGCTACGCGACGACGCGTCGCGTACGCCCAGGCGCGCGCTCGGTTGCCGACTTCCGCCGAAAAAGGAAATTCCGTTTTCGGCGCGAGTTCGTGCCCCACTGCGATCTAAAGGTTGCTTTTTGTGTCGAAATTTTGACAAGTCAAAAGGATACTATATATATACCACTAATTGACAAACTACTTGTGTGGAATTGTGGTATAGTGGTCTAGCATGCTTGCTTGACTACAGCTTATGTGTAAGCTCTCGAGTTCGAGCCCGGCTTGTACCGTCTTTTTGGGCGAGTTTTTTGGTTTTTTTTCTCTACCACCGCCCGTCACGTGATTTTCTCGTTACCCTCAAATCACTGTTTGCCTGACCTCAGCTTGACCTCAGGCGGCAAGGGTCCAGTATGCCATTCTCGGAATTTCTTTATGTAACCTCAGTTGTACCCTTATTGTACCTTCTCCGAATTTTACCTCAGCTTGACCCTTGAGAAAATTACCCGTGTAGGTCTCTCGGTAGAGCAGAACGACTGTCTTCTGCTCATCGAGAGTCTGGTTTGGGGGATGTTTGACAACGCTGCCGACAAGTTGAACTTTCACAATATTGACATTGTGGGGGAAAAGAACCAATGATAACAATGAAAAGAAGAAGCCGGAAAGAAAAAAAAAACAGATGATCAAGTAACGCTGCACAAGTAACGCTGCACGGAGCAACAGCTGGGGATCCAAGGGTTCCGACACCACAAGTCTGCTACTGTCAGTCTACTGAAGCAGCTGAAGGAGTTCTGTCGAATCTGGTCTAGTCTCCGCGCTACCCCAACATTTCTGTAGGACCTTCCAAAGCTGATCGTCAAATCCTCTCGCGATAACAGCAGGGTCGGTCGGTCGGTCAGGCTGCTCTCCCTTGGATACTCTTATAATAACATGTAATGAGGTTTTGACTGAGCCCCAAGGGACCGCATGTGTCATGAGCTGGAGAATATACACGGTGAAACAGGGGGGTGATTGAATGGAGGAGCAAGTCCTTACCTCCAACACGGTCATTCCAAATGAGTATATGTCGGTTGCTGTAGTGAGCATGGCCTTGTCGCCAAAGAGCTCGGGTGCCAACCACCTCTCAGAGCTCGAGACTCTGGAAAGGTAGCATGAATGTGGAGTTTATGGGAATAACCAATAGAGCTTACTCACCCGGTAGTCTGAGAAAATGGTACGCCGGCCGTGTCCTCGACGATCTAGCACAACAGTAGGTAGGGCGTTCAGATGGTAGGCACGGTTAGAACGTACTCGAGAGAAGCCAAAATCCGCAAGGAGTGGCTTCCAGGACGCATCGATGACGATTTTGGCCTAAAAGGAAATGAGACACGGAAATCAATGGGTGCCTGGAACTGACCCCTCTCAGATCTCCATGCACGATCGGGGGATTCATCGTGTGCAGCACATTGACACCTGCGATGATGCCCTGGATCTATCAAGTTATGGTAAAATCTGTGAAAACAAGTGGCAGGAACATGATGCCTACCAAAGCACGGTGATCTACCTCAGGGAAACGTGCGACATACTTGTCCGCAGTTTCATGTTGAGGCCAAGGAGTGACAACATAGCTATCGAAAGAACCATTCCAAACGTGTTAAGGACGGACAACGAAAAGACTCACGGAAATGGTCCGTCGTGTTGATAAAACCCATAAAGCGGTTGGATGTATTTTCCTCTATCAGCCTCCCACACCTTCTTCCAGATTTCGACCTCGCGCTCAAATCTCTACCAGAATCGTCAGCTCTATTGTCTAACCTATGCCGATTTTCGACGTACCTGGAAGCTTTTGGGCGTGGCATGAACGGCGCGCAACATCTTGATCGCAACTTTCTCTTCATTAAGGTATAATCCCTCCCAAATATCCGTCGATTCTGTTCCGCCGACAGGGTTCTTGCCCACCCGGCGTACCTCTCCACGATGCAGATGCATGTCGGGAAGCAACTCCTCGGTGGACTGTTGCAAGTGATACAGATTTTTGCGTAGTCCCTCTGTACTTTGTTCTGGTGCAGACGACAACAACTGCATCGAAAATTTAGACAAGGCGCTCTTGCATACACGCCACTGGCCTACCTGCTGCATCATCGTCATGATGGCCTTGATATCTCCGCCCTGTTGCTTCTGAGTCATCGAAATGATCGCCTGGGAATTCTCGATGTTCGCAAGGTATTCTATCAACTCAACATGGTCACGTTCTGCGTTGGCCTTGAACTCGGCCTGCCAAGCTACTGTGTCCAACGCCGCAGTAAGCTGAAACGAAGAGTTTGCCGGGATCTCAGGTGGCGCTTCACTGCGAACGTACGTGGAGTTTCGTTATGCTATCGTTGATCTCTAGATGGCTGTCTTGAATCGCAATCATAAATGCAGCTTGCTCCACGAAAAGCTTGATTCGGCTTTTTGAAGCCCATTTCTCCATACGAGCGACGACATTATCGAGTGTGCTAATATAGCAGACGTAAGAGTCGGAACTAACGTTTGCGCTGAGTGTCGACGAAAACACACCTCTTAACACCATCAACTAATCTCTTCTGTTGGGGAGTCGGGAAACCCTCGCCCTGTTGCTGTATGACGACTAAGAAGCTGACGCAGCGATCCTGCAGCTGCTTCAGCGCTTTCCTATTTCGTCGATCAGCAAGAAGTCGCAAATACAACTGAACAAGTAATGGCGTACTGATTGGCTTGAGCCTGGTTGATCAGCGCTACGAGCGCACCCAATGACGCAACGGCTGGTGCCAGCCAAGGGATTGGTGCGAGTTTCGAGATTGCCTCAGCGCTGCTCAGGATTGCGGGAATAAAGGTCGTTGTGATTGCAGTGCCAGTGCCACCAGTGACCAAACTCGATTGGGATGAGGTTTGGCGGGGTGGCGTTCCTGGGCCAGGGCGTATCTTACGCAGAAGAGTAGGGAGCTTCATGCTCTTACTGACTGCCTACAAGAGGCAGAAGAGAATGTATGAGTGTAGTGCAGAATTGCTAAGTAGTAGTATCTGCGGGTCGCTGAGGCAGGTTGCTGTGGGAGAACAGCCTCGTGTTGATCGTATACATTCTCCGTTGAACCCGTGGCCCTGGTCCAGGGACCGTGAAGTCGAGGACAATGAACTCAGCGTGTTGTACTATGACCGGTCAGGTTGCACGATTTTATGAGTTGGAAGCCGTTCGCCGGTGAAACGACGTCCCCAGCTGAACCCGAAATCTGAGTGAGAACATGAAAATCTTGTCAAGCGCCCGTCCCCCATTGCTGTACGACAAGCGTGTCAACCTGAGATCAGTTTGTAAAAGTTGCTGATGTAATCATTTACGATTGGCACGAACCGGAAGTGCGAAATAGAATGGTTCCTTACCGGAGCGGATAAGGGCGAGACGCGAAGGCTCAGTGAATCACTCTTGTTCGGGCCGGTACCTTCACGACGAATTCCCCAAGCCATCTCCCAGCTCATCGCCTCTGAGCCATTTCCATCGATCACAAAAGCACCTGTGGGGCGGCATTGCAAGTCTCGTGGTCAAGGGGGAGATTGATTGGTGCTGCAGGATAAACCCAAAGAGGATGATGACACGTCTGCCATGCACCACGGTGTACAGAACCTACAGTCTGATCTCTACGAAGTCTCCAATCGTACCGCGGTCAATTAATTGGGGAGGCTATTGAGTTGGAGGGATGGCTTACAGCTCTGGGTTGAATTGCTTTGAACCTGGCGACGATTTGATTCGTCCGAGAAACATGGCCCAGGCTTCCTCGAGGTGGCTTCTGTTCTTGTCCCTGAGGACGGTACTAATCAGAGCCTCTTCCGAGACAGGCTTGTGATCGGGATTGGGGAGACATAGTGCCTGTCACCGGAATCTCGACTTTGATCAAAAGTTCCCAAACTCGTCTCAGCGATGCTGTTGCTGGTGCCAGTTAGTTGAGCTCTTGGTGAGTTCTCTTTCACCATGCTGGTGGCATGTGGTGTGGCTAACCGAAATGGACAGCTTACCGGAGGATGCCCAGATCATCGAAGGATAACACATCCGATGGAGGACGAACCAGATGCGAAAGCCAGTGAGCCCGCATCTAACTAACGTTGACGGTACAGTGCACGCGGATGGTTGTTTTGGTGCAATACGCATTTGCTCAACCAACACGTGAGTGATGTCAATGGTCGGAGGTACCCTGCCCAATGACTAGATTCAGAATACATTTCGCAATTGAACTCATTGTAACAGACTCTTCCCATGGTACCCACACGCACATAGTCCGTGAAGCCAAGCACCTACAGGGCGGTTTAAACCTGGGACGGTTTCAGTGCTTCCCTTTGGAAACCCGGATATCCGCGCTCGATCTCCTCCATAATCTCTTCCCGATATCTCTTAACACCCCCAAGGTAATTGTACGACTCGCGTTTCTTCCCCGGAATATTGGCTCCCATATACCAGCTCGCCGCTAGTGGGAGGAGGGTGACATCACAGAGCGCATCGATGTGTTTCTTGAATGTCAAAGCGGCATGCTCAGTGGGAGTAAACTTGGTGATACCGTGCTGACGAAGGTAGTCGATCGTGCTGACTATCCAGGCGCCTTGAACTTCAACACACGTTGGACCGTTACAGAAGGCCGTAGGTCCATGTGGCCCGTACACGAAATACAGGTTTGGGAAGTTATCGATTGTCATGCCAAGGCTGTCAAAGTTGATCTTCAGGAACAATTTTACAAATGAACAACGTGAACTCACTAGGTGGTCACAGCGTCCTTCCAGTGGTCTTGGATCGTCTCGCCGTTTAAACCTCGCAGATCCATATCTTTGAAAGCACCTACGTGAGTGTCAAACCCTGTGTGTTTCAGATTTCAGCGACTCGTGCGGTACTTTAGTCACCTCCTGCCTCACGCACCTGTCGCAAGGATAAGGACGTCGAATTCATACTCCCTTTCAGTCGTCTTGATACCTTTCGGGGTCACCTCGAGAATAGGATTGGCGTTAACATCGACGAGCTCAACGTTGTCTTGATTGAATATTTCATAAAACCATTGTTCCTGGCATGGGCGCTTGCAGCCGAATGGATGGGGTGGGACTTCTGGCGCCAGAAGTTCGCGCTTTTTAGGATCCTTGAGGCGCTCGCTGACTTTCTTCCTCCAGAACTTGTAAGCTTCGTCGTTGGCAGTTTTGTCTCTGAGGAGGTCCACGTAGTTGGAAACTAATCAAGGAAGCAGATCAATAGGGCAGTGGCTGTGCTGATAACTTCAACGTACTCCAAAAATGGAAAGCGCCGGAGTCCCACATTTTCTCGAAATTCGCTTGTCTTTCTTCTTCGCTGTCGCTCATCATTGGACGAAAAGTCCAGTCGATCTGGAAACCAGCAAAGGTTGTGCGCAACCGCTTATAGATATCTTCGTAGATGGGCTTGAAGTGGGTTTGAACCTGCTTGCTTACAGCGTATTGGCCCATTGGCAGCGCGAGATTTGGGGTTCGCTGGAAAACGGTGAGATGCTCCACCTAGTTCGCAAACTGGCTTTCAGTACTTCAAGATCAATGTGGATATTTGGAGTGAGTGCGTACGTGTCTTCCAATCTCCTGAATGACTTGCACTCCGCTAGCGCCAGTGCCGATGATGCCCACTCTCTTGCCAGTCGTCTCGATGCCCTCCTTTGGCCAGCGAGCAGTGTGATTACACGGGCCCTGGAATGTATCGAGCCCCTTGATGATTGGCGTGTACGGCTTAGACGCGAAACCCTGAAGAATAATCAGCCTCAGTGAGCGGAGGGGATTCGAGAGTCTAACCGTGCACATAATCAGATGACGCCCAGATGCTTTGTATACTTCATTTTCCCCCTCGGCGGTAATCTGCCACAGATGCAACTGATCATCCCAGTGGGCTTGCTTTACTAGCGAGTCAAAGCGGCAGTGCTTGCGAATGTCGAGCTTTTCATCGACATACGCAAAATAGCTGCCGTTCGTGGTGTGAGTAGAGCTCTTTAGTATCAACAATGTGATCAGCTTACGCTTGCAGTTCTTTCCATCCTGGAAACTTCTCCGTCCATGTCCACCCGTTCCATAGCTCGGGGCGCGAGAATTCGTAGATGGGGATGTCACTGTCCACGCGAGCACCGGGGTACGTGTTCCAGTACCAGGTCCCACCAAAGTCGGATCCGGCTTCGACCAGTTTGCAGTTCAGCCCGAGCTCGCGCAGGTGGATGAGATGGTAGATGCCGCCAAAGCCTCCACCCACGATGATAGCGTCATAGTTCTCCTCTTCCATGGCTCAATACCAATATCGTCTTCACCGGTATGGGGCTCAGGTAATTGTTTGCGTTCTACCTTCTAACTGCGTTTACAGGGGGGTTTTATACTGCTGTGATGTCTTCCCAGGACCCGACTTCCACACGATCAGCAGATCGCATCCATTTTCTCGCAAGCTAAGAATGCAGAAGCTGACTCGGACCGGTCTAGTTTTGACGTGGCATTAGTGTCGTAAAGTTTACTATCGCCGCCGACCTGTGTACGATGAGCGGTCTATCCCTGCCCTCTCGCATGGGAGTTGTCTCCCTAACCAAGAAACGAGTCGAGCAATCTCCGGAAAGGCCTTTGCAAATGCTGTAGTCTCATGACCTGTATTTCTCACATCTCCTTGACATGCGGCTTCTTTGCGAGGAACCATGAAGTGTCCGAGCCGCGTGGCAGGGAGAAGGTAATACGTTCATTTGCCTCCTACGTGCACGTCTATTTTCACTCGTGGGAATCCATAACATACATCTGATTCTGTATGCTGACTTGCCCCAGGAATCGAACAAAGTAGGGAAGCGGTCAAACTGTCTTGGTCGCCGGCATTTCCGAAGGAGCAAGCAAATGGCTGTCTCGAGAAGCCTTGGCGTTAACCACATGTAGGGTGACAGTAACAGCACTCGAATCGCCCGATCAAGTGAAGAGCATCAAGGATTTGGTGCGCCCTGTGATGCCATCGCCGGTACCAAGCATACTTGCATGTGCATTACAATCACGCTTTGGGAACCGGAAGACAGGTGAGCGTTGTCCGATGTGACTGCAGTATTCCCTTGTCGTCATATTGCGAGGAAGACGTAGCTCCTATGTGGGAAACATACTTGTCGAAACCACTCAAGACCAGCTTTGTTGGAGCATGGCCGGAATCTGTTTGGTCGACAGTTTCTCATGGAGAACGGAAATTTCATTTTGGGGGTTCCTTTAGGAACGCGAGTCTCTGATAGATGGTACCGTCCTGATCGTGGGTGAGTACAGAATCAGAGACAAGCAAGACAGCTGTGATGTTCGGAGAGAGACGGCCCCGGATCGCGTCAGTGCACATGGGGGAATCTGTTGCAGAGTGGTTTGGGTGAGTGGCCAGTTGGATGACTGGAGTGGTCGATTGGGTCCATCATCACATTCCATGTTGGGCCCGGCGAGTTCAGTCTGCGACGTTCGTTTTGTCATGCGTTGAGCCATTTGATGGGCGGTCCAGGGACTCAGTGACACGGCCTTAGAATCGAGTCTAAGGTCGGCGAGATAAAACAAGGGTCAACAACAAGAACTACAGTGAAAAGGAGAAGGCCGCACGTAACAAAGAGCAAGGAAAGCGGAAGCATCACTTTAGGGGGTGGCTATTCGCAATGTGCCAACGACTAAACTCAAAAATTGCATGCGGTGCAGGGGCCAAGTATCTGGTTGACCCGTCACCATCGGTCGAAGCAGGTAACAACGCATGGACGAGTCGTCGTTACTGACTTCAAGATATGTTCGAGCAGCTGCGACGACGATAGCGGTGTTCGAGTCAGCCCTTCTCAACACTCTAGTTGACCTGCTCGTTGATCACAAACGTGAAACAGGTATATTCGAACCATTCCTACGATGGTTGATTTCTATTCGGCTCAGTGGAAGAGAAGGGAAACTAGGTCTGTCGCGAACAATGCCTCATTCAGTTTGATACTCACATGATGCAGTACCGCATTGGTGCTTTTAATCCTGATAAGGTCTGATTGACACTTGGTCTCGCGTGTTGTTTAGCGTTGACTACCAACAGGATCACGAGTGTTGGCGCGCTTGTTATCGGCGATGTGGACACTTATGTTACAACTTTGTCCGAAGCAGGCTGTTACACCGTCTTTTTGAGCTCTAGGATAATCAAAGGTGGGTTTTATCGATTCCCTTGTTTTTGCAATCTTTACACTCAGGTCTATTGAACAGTATTTCAGGTTATGGTGTCACAGTGCATCATGGGGGTGAGGTGTGTGTCAAGCTTCTCTCATTTGGCTCGAGACAGAACGTATGTCAGGACTCGCAATCTCTCAGGCCGCTCAAACGTTCTGGGAAGCTTGCTCTTTGGCTTGTACTTGGGTGTCACCGTGGTGTGTATAATCATGAACACTTCATTGCTCCATGTCTGATCCTGCAAATTGCTTAGATCCAGTTCTATGCTGTGCTGCACGGGCTCTCCAGTACGTTCATACTTTTTCTTTTCTTTTCCGCCGACATGTGTTGAGTTTAACTTTTCGAAAGCAATGATCGTACCTGCCGTTGTAAGTGCAACCATGCTTTCTACGCATGCCGGACGTAACACACGACTTTTTTGCAGGGACTGTGCGTTGAGGTATCATATCCTGAAGATAGTACTAAATGACTATGTCAGGTGCACTGCCAGGTTACGTTCCGGCGGACTTGCGTACTGGACATTCTATCTTGTTGCGATCATCTACGATTGCACGGTGATAGGAATATCGACGTACTACATCTGGAGATACAAACAGCTCCCAGGGATCTCGTCAACGTGAGTGTCATTTCATGTCCGATTGCATAATATGTACCAATTCTCTTTGAAAGGATACACCGAGTGATGGACGCGTGAGTTTGTTAACCAAGTCGAGAATGGATGATGCCATCCCCTATTCTTAGGATGCTCTTAGAAGGGATGATTTATTTCGTCTTGCTCACAGGTAGGCACTACGTACAGTACGCTCGGTATGAGGTTGTCTGATTGACGACATTTGACGATCAGTGGTCAACGTGGTGAATTTGGTGCTAAGCAAGACTGGGAGCGCCGTAGGCGGATATACAGCGTGAGTGCCGCTTTCAATGTCTGGATAGAAGTTTTTGGAAATCTCACCACCTCGACAAGGACAACGCTGTCTGTCGTGGCCACGTGGCTACTCAGCCAGTACATCGTCCTCGACCAGTACCGTGAGCTCATCGCCGATCTTAAACAGCGTCGTGGACTCAGGCGACTGATTTTCCTTTTGTAGGGGCTCGGACGCGTATTGCCAGAAACCTATACGTGTCAATGGATGACCTGGGATATTCCGTGCGCTTTAATGATCAGTCGCGCGGGTTGCGTTTCGCGTTCAGGCAAACGCATGAAACCTATCCGACAGAGTTGCCCACAGAACTGCACGAGATTCAGCGCACGTCGGATAGGGACGACGCCCCACAAGTGTCCGAACGTAAAGGGACACAGACAGGACACTCTGGCTCGTTATCTCGGTCGCGTTTGTCCCCCATTACAGAGTGAACATTTGACGAGGCAGGCACTTCGTCATCTAATAATCTTCTGGGCGCTCACCCGGCTCTTGGTGTCGCTGACGTTGTAATTTCTGGGGGCGAGGGATCAATCGATCAGTGTTAGCAATCGCCTCGGCCAGGTTTTCAGGCACTGGCTACGCTTTTGGGAATACTAGGTGTAGAGGTACTTCAAGTTGGGTAACGATCGGGTGGTGTCACGCGTTAATTGCAGATATGGAATAGGTATAACGCAAGTGTGCATCACGTACAGCCGCCGTGTCGAGTGATCACGATGATATTCGAACGGAGGACATGTTCGATGTTGATTCCTCACCGCCGCTGTTCCTCTAGCTTCTTGAGCCGACGTGCAAGCGTAATGTGTGCTTCGTGTGAAACCATTTGCGGCTATGAGAATGATCACTCCCTCGATACCTGCGTGGGTTGTAGCTCTCGAGATGATATCACGGGAAACCTGCGTTTTTGGAGAAAGGGGACCTACTAGTTAGGGTACGGTTATGTGTTATATTCTCTTAATCATTTCGTCCTTTTGTGTCACAGCGGCATCCTGCCTGGCAGTGGATGCAAAAGAAGCTGATGAGCAAAAGCATTGTCAGAATGAAACAGTGAATCGAATGGCGCTGCGATGCAGCACACACCAGAAAGCCTAGGCTACTCGTTGAGCAATCTGTCTTGAAATTTCCTGTTGAAAGGGAACTCAAGGATGATACAGTGTTACATCTACTCCCCCCCCAAGTCGAGACCAGTTTTGAATCGAATCGTGGCTGGAAGTTATGTGTTGGAGCAAGTGGAATCTGTGGAATGAAAAGCTGAGTGCTTCGAAGTTGGGGGAGTTTGGGGGAAGGGAGACTCGATCAGTGCGTAACCAACAAGCTTCCGAAGCACATCAACACGGACATAGAGCTTCTTCTTCCATTCATCGGAGTCCGGACCTGCCATCTCACGTTCACAATCACTGTCGATCAACGTACAGATCATGGTAGTTTTTCATTCCCGGTTTCTGGAATACCCGTGTTTCCAGATTCCAGCTCTCACACATCAGGTGAGCCAATGACAGTCACCGCGATTGTGATCTCTTCAGCGACTAATAATCATGACCCGCAAGGAAGACGTAGCTCAGCGCGCAGGCCCGGGGCAACACATTTGTCGAAACCGCTCAAGACCAGCTCTCATAGCCAGACACTTTTTGGTCACAATTTCCCGTGAGGAAAGGGAATCTTATTTGTGGGTTTCTAAGGCTCTGGTAGATATGTCCAGTGCTGTCCAGTGGTAAGTTAGTACCGTCCTGATCGTGGGTGATTACGGAATCAGAGACGAGCAAGACGGGGATCGAGCCTCCAGGTGGCAAACGATCAAGACGGCTGTGATGTTTGGAGAGAGACGGCCCTGGTTCGCGTCAGTGCACACGGTGGAGAGGCCAGGACTGTCCCGAGCGCATTGACAAAACTTGGACAAAGCGGAAGGCTCATCTTAGGGGGTGGCCATTTGCAATTTGTCAATGACCAAACTCAAAAATTCAAGACCGTTCTTCATCCCAACTCTTTGGTTTGCCTAGGAAATACTACAGCGGTGCAGGGGCCAAGTGTCTGGCATTTGTTACGCGCTATATTCGCCTGCCGATGCAGACTTCAAAATATGTTCGAGCAGCTGCAACGACAGTAGCGGTGTTCGAGTCAGCCTTTCTTAACACTCTAGTTGACCTGCTCGTTGATCACAGACGTGAAACAGGTATATTCGAACCATTCCTACCGTGGTTGATTTCTATTTGGCTCAGTGGGAGAGAAGGAAAATCAGGTCTGTCGCGAACTTAATGTCTCATTCCATATGATACTCACACGATGCAGTACCGCATTGGTGCTTTTTATCCTGATAAGGTCTGATTGCACTTCGTCTCGCGTTGTTTAGCGTTAACCACCACTAGGATCACGAGTATTCTCGCGGTCGTCTTCGGCGATGTGAACTCTTATATTACGACTTTCTCCGAAGAAGGTTGTCACGCCGTTTTTTTGACCGCCAGGATAATCAAAAGTGCATTTCTATTGATTTTCTTGTACTTGCGGTCATTACACTCAGGCCTATTTGACAGTATTACAGATTATGGTGTCACAGTGCATCATGGGAGTAAGGTGGGTTGTCAAGATTCTCTTATTTGGCTCGAGGCCGAAAGTATGTCAGGACTCGCAATCTCTCAGGGCGCTCAAAAGTTGTGGGAAGCTTCCTCCTTGGCTTGTACTTGGGTGTCACCGTGGTCTGTATAATCATGAACACCTCATTGCTCCATGTCTGATCCCGGAATTTGCTTAGATCCAGTTCTATGTTCTGTTTCACGGGCTCTCCAGTACGTTCATACCTTTTCCCGCCGGGCTATATTGAGTTTACCCTTTCGACAGTATTTATTGCACCTGTCATTGTACGTGTGACCACACCTTTTTCGCATGTTGGACCACAAGTAACTCATGACCTGTTTACAGAAACTGTGCGTTCAGGTAGTATGTCCTGAAGATGGTACTAAATGATTATGTCAGATGCACTGCTAAGTTGCCTTCCAGTGGACTTACGTTCTGGGTGTTCTATCTTGTTGCGATCATCTACGATTGCACGGTGATAGGAATATCGTCGTACTACATCTGGAGATACAAACAACTCCCAGGAATCTCGTCAACGTGAGTGGCATTCCATACCTGATTGCATGATATGTACCGACGACCAATTCTCTTCGAAAGGATAAACCGAGTGATGGATGCGTGAGTTTGTTAACCCAAGTCGAGAATGGATGATGCCATCCCCTATTCTTAGGATGCTCGTAGAAGGGATGATTTATTTCGTCTTGCTCACAGGTAGGCAATACATACGGTACACTCGGTATGCGGTTGTCTGATTGACGACATTTGATGATCAGCGGTCAACGTCGTGAATTTGGTGATAACCAAGTCTGGGAGTGCAGTAGGCGGATATAGCGCGTAAGTGTCACTTTCAATGTCTGAATAGAAATCTTTGGAAATTTCACCACCTCGTCAAGGACAATGCCCTCTCTCGTGGCAATCTGGCTTCTTAGCCAATATATTGTTCTTGACCAGTACCGTGAGCTCACATTTAAACAGTCACGTTGAGCTGATGTGACCGATTTTCCTTTTGTAGGGGCTCAGAAACGTATCTCCAGCGAGCTATACGTGTCAGGCGATGATCTGGGACATTCCATGCGCTCCTCCACGGATGAGTCGCGCGAGCTGCGTTTCGCTTTCAGGGATATGCATGCAACCGAGTCGCCCACAGAACTGCACGCAATTCAGGGCACGTCCAATGGGGACGAAGCTCAACAAGCGCCCGAACACGAAGGGCCACAGCCATGACGCTCTGGTTGGTTATGGCGGTCGCGTTTGTTTCCCACTGCGGAGTGAACGATCGAGAGGAGGCGAGTATTTCTGGGCGCTTTCGCTGCTTACTCCTATTATGTGGGTGGCTCTTGTGGTCACTGATGTTGCAATGTCTGGGGAAGACTCGAGGGGGATTGGTGTGCGGAATCGAGGAGAGGAGCCGTTGAAGGTGGGATCTGCTCCCCTCACCATGCACCCTAACTCTCGACCCAGAATTTGGAGTCGTTGCCACCAGCTTTTTAGAGAGCTTGCCACACTAGTACTGGGCGATTGGACTGGTAGCGGTATTCGAGTCAGTTTTCGTAAGGACCAGGTGTATCTATAGGAGTTATTTGGTTTTGTTTGTTCCATGTTTTGGCATTGTGCTTGTCGTTGTTCGACTTGGTCCCAGGTTGCTGTTCAGATCGAGGAACAACCAAAACTCGTTGCAGTTGACCCATCTTTCTTTCTTTCCACCATCTTCCCTTCTTGCTACGAGATTTTCAACTTTTGCGGACGATGTTGATGAACCAGGTCCTCGACTCGTCTACAATTCACATCCCTTCCCGCGACAAGGACACACAATCGCTCAAACGCTCTGCTTCAGTCGCTTCTCTTCCAACTCCTCCACGTACTCACCACAAGCGTTCACGATCACGCCCACGTTCGTCAGCATCAAACTATGGCTCCGACAGTGGCACCGCTTCAGAGTTAGATGACGACCTCGGTGGTGGTTACGCCGCTCGCATCAAACGCGCTAAAACGTGGAGTGGGCAAAGAGCGTACAGTGGCAATGAGACACACGACGACCTCACAGAAGACGATAGCCCCGATCGCAAAAAACGTCGGGTCCTTGCGGTCCTGCCTGGCCACGACGAGGAAGATGACGACGAAAACTCGTTTTGGACAGGTCGGAGTGGCGCGTCGCGTCAGGAGAAACAGGAGAAACAGAAGGCGGATGACAAGCCGTCCGAGCGTTCCCCGTCTCCTGCGATGCTCCGCTTCAGTGTAAAGGCGCCCGTATCGCCACCGCCATCGAGAAGAGAGCCTCTCGTCCAACCTACGCGTGCTGCTTCTGTGGAACGTACCCTAAATGCGACACCTGTCACTCCCCCACGCAAACTCCTACTTCGCGCTCCATCCGTTGATGTGTTGAAGACGCCAACGAAGACCAAAGCCACTAAAATACGGCCCAGGCGTGATTCGCTGAACAACCCATTCCTTGAAGCAGATACCGAAAAGGGCAAGTGGCGCTCTGAGTGGGATAGCAGCGATGATGAAGAGGTCGTCGGCGAAGCTCTAGTTCGCGAAGGAACACCTACTCCTGCTCCCACCTACGAGGAAAAGCCGACTATCACCTATGTCTTGTAAGTATCGCGCATATATGCACCTCTATCGGCCTGCTTAGCTCATTCATTACAGCCGCGGACAAAAGGCAACGTTCCACAACCCACTTTACGATCTATCCCCTGGGGTGATAGCGGCATCTAAGCTGCCCATCAACCACCCCGATTTCGAAGCTGCCGAAACTTGCCCACCAAAGCGATTGTTTTTCAGTGGCAAGAGGAAGTCACGTGATAGCAGCCGCGAGAACACATCGTTGGAGGGCGTGAAGCGTGCCAAGCTTGATCGGTCAGATAGTGGTCACCCCACCACCGAGGAAGTGGAACAGAGTGGTACCGTGCCCGAGGCCCGCAAGAAGCTTCTGTTTGTGGATGGTGCGGACCATGAACCAGCTCGGGAAGACTCATCTCGCAAGACCGAAAGCGAGGAGGAAGCTTTGCAACATGCTCGAGAGGAGCGCGGACGCAGAGAGACTGCAGCGAAAGCCCGCCTTGCTCCAAAGGAAGGTCTTCGCGCTGGCGCCGTTATCTCAGAACGAGACGAACCTGCCAAACGGGCCATGGGACCGACTCGGAACGCCTAAGCCTTACGTAATGACACTGCGTGTCAGAAGGTGTTTTGTGCTCTGCGTCCAGCCTTGTTCTCATCCGTGGACGCTTTATTTTCATTGCGATACCGTTTTCTTGCATTCTCGATCATGACGTTTTGTCTTCGATGCGCTACCCCACCCTGATGTACTTGCCTCGCGACACCCCATTCCATGCTCCCACACGTTATATCATGCGATATATACACTCTATGCCTCCTACATCTACGGCCCAACATACTCATCTAACACCATCACATACATACATACACCCCATCCCCTTTTTGACTTTTTCCCCCCAAGACCCAAATTTGAAAGCTTAAGTACATGAAATACGATATAATCCAACTCACAATCACACTCGTTGACCAACTCCACTCATATAGCAGGTATGCATGCAGTAACAGCAACATGGCACAGACTCCTGTCATTGGAACTTTTTGGGGCGGTCTGAAGTCTGAATTTTCTTGCTTGGTTTGATGTTCTTAATATACTTATAGGTAGATGTATACGTATCAGAAGCTCAAGTTCATTCCATGGTGAAAACGATCCAAGATTCATTGCCCGTGGCTTGCACAGGTTTCGCCAAGAATTCAGAAGGCGAGTACTGGTACATACCCAGTGCCTACGTTCGGGGAAGCCACTGTCTCAAAACACATAAGTAGCAAACTAAATACCCAGGACTCGGATAACTCGTAGACACACATCATAGCACAAAACACCCCAGAGCTTTGGGACATCACGCTCTTGAGAGGATGGACTCGAACTATGCTGATCTTGGGGTTCGTTTCTCCTCGAGTTCGGCAGCGAGGATCGCGTCGGGGTCGCGTCCTGCAACTTCAGGGAGGAGAAGCGTGAAGACTATCGAGGAGACGGATTCCAAACGTCAGTATTGCACGAATGCATCGAACATCGCATCGCACGAGAGTATTCAACAACGAAAGCCTCGAGGCGACTCACCCGCTCCGAGGATACAACACCCGAAGAAAACTATCAACGACCGTCAGCTTACGCATTCCCACCGAACATCCAAAATGTCCAAGGCAAGAGAGGGAGATGGGAACTCACTCCAGAGCACAGCAGGGGTTCCGATCGTCGAGGTGAGGGTGTTGAATGCGAGCGCGGAGATGATGGCGCCTGATTTCCCGGAGGCGGCAGAGATACCGTGTGCGAGGGCACGGTACTTTGTGGGGAAGACTTCGGCGGGGTAACACTGTGGTGATAATGGGTTAGCTAGGGCCGGGCCACTAGGACGGATATGCTGACGTAGGTCGTACTAGTGAGTCGGGGGAGAGAAAGAGAAACGATAGACGGGAGGGTGAGATAGCGAGAAGATAGAACGATAGAAGATAACTTACGCGTTAGCTCCAAAGTTGAAGAAGAACTGAACAAGGTGGGGAAGTCAACCAAGGACCCAGCTGGGTATGAATACTACGCACCTGCAATAATGTGAAGCAGACAGTGAATGACGCGTGGTCAAAGGTGTAGAACTTGCCCGCCAATATGCCCACTGTGTACGATGACCCCGAGTCAGAAGCGGTCACAGTAATGACTGGCACGTCGACACTCACGGAAAAGTGCGGTCATTAGGAAACCCTGGATTTGGATGAATTTGCGACCCAACTTCTCGATGGTCAATACCGTCACATAGTAGCCTTGAGAAAGCGAAAAAGGGTGAGACTCGGACTTCCTCCAGGAGTGCAAGTCAAAATGACAGCATACCAGGCACGAAACCGAGAGCGGTGATGATGATACCACCAGTGGAGACGTTGAAGAGCTTCTGCCAGGCTGTACCGGTCTTACCAGCAAATCCGATCTCTTGCAGGACAACGTTTTGGTTCAAGTTAATGCCATAAAATCTTCGAAGAGAGGGCTCTTAGAGAGCTTCGTGACAGTACTTCAGGAAGACTCACGCGATATCCAATAGGAACCAACAGGTGCAAGTGCCAATGAGGACTTTGGCATGACGCCATTCGGAGAAGTACAACAAGAACTCTAGTAGTGGATATGAGCGTGAAGTCGAAGGTGTGAAGACGATATCAAACACCTTTGAAATGTGCCTTCTTCACCAATTGTTCTTTGTCTTGGTTGTCCTCTGCCTCATCTGAAGAAACGCGTGAAACCTCAGTGGTGACTTCCTTGACTTTCAGCTCGTCGAACGATCTGTTCGCTTTTGCCGCTTCATAACGTTTGGACTCAGGGAGCGTCAAGCGTTGGTACAGGGTTCCAAACGCGGGAATGAGTGAGAGACCGACAACGATTCTCCACACTATAAGGGTGGCTAAGGGCATCATCACACAAGAATAGGAAAAACCCCTACCTCCATCTACCTTGGATGTCTCACCCTCATCATTCATGACGTGCTTGTAACACGCCAGAACAATGATCGTTGCCAAGCCTCCAACGAAGCTGCCCCAACCCTGGTTCGCAAAGATGTATGCAAGCATCGTGCCTCGTTTCCGGATCGAAGTGCGATCACTAGAGACAGAAGCTGACATCGGATAATCCCCTCCGACTCCCACCCCGAGGAGGATGCGGAAGATGGACAGATAGATTAACACTCCATTGGGAGAGAGGTCATCTTTAGAAGAAAAGGAGTTCATTTCATGTTTCGATGGAGACGGGATCAGGGAGTGACTCACTGGTGGGGCACGAGATACAAAGAATAGTCGCCAAGATGATCAACATCAGTTCTTTACCATCTGAGATATGTTTTAGCCTTTCATTCATCCGGGAAACGGGACGGAGCACCCACAAACAGCTTTGCGGCCGAAGGCGTCCGCACAATATCCTACCAAGAGGATAAGTTTGTGCGATAATATGCATCAATCTATTGACATACCGAAACCGATTTGACCGACAACACTCCCAATGTTCGCGGATGCTTTCAACAAACCTTGAAGACCGTTGGGGAGATTTCCTCCTCCGTAAAGCCTGTATTGCAACATGGTCGCAACAGGCTAGGCAGATAGGCAAAAGTAAACAGAATGCAGTAAAGTTATCGGGAGGGGTACTTGCATTGATAATGAACAAGTCATAGGCTGATTCATGCTCGGTCAGCGGACTTCACTTCACGCGAGGCAGGTAGGCGTACCATCCAGGAAGAACCCAACCTATAGGATGAACAGTATCATCAGAAGCGCTGCCGAGCGGAACGGGATAACACTCACCCCAGTAATACCCAAAAGTTTGAGTTCAGTGTATGTTAGATAAAACGGAGGCTTGTCTCCTGCATCTTGCTCGTAAGTCTCGAGTCCGGAACGAGTACTCGAAATATTAGGCTTCTGGCCGGCATGGTCAGCCATGACGACTTTGGACTCGGGGAGTATAATGGAGGACAGAGGTCGAGAAATTAATGAGCGGTTGTCCTCGCCATCGCCATGGGGGAACACGTGGCACAGCCTGCTTCGGTTGAGTCGATCGGGAAATACTTCTGGGAGTTTGCGAACGAAGCAATGACCACATGCTGCTGTGAACGGCGGTACATTGACAACGGACGAATTGGTCCTTCTCCCTATGGCACAGAACTTCGAGTCATTTGATTCGCCAACTCGTCAAAGTTCGAGCAATCGTGGCCGCTGAGCAGATTGAGATAACTTGCCTCAGCCTGAGGCTGTCCAAGCCCGGCGCACTAAAGCCTACAACGAGTCCGGGTCGGCTGCCATATTGTGCCGAATCGCGGACTGTCACGGTCCTGGAAAGATCAAAGCGGGAACCAGATGACGACGGCTACTAGATTCCCATTCATAGTTGTGATGGCAGCCGAACCCTCTTACTTTTGCTCTAGCTACATATAGCCTGTCCAGTAGCGAATGCTGTTCAGACTAGATGCACTGCACCCGGAGAGCCTTGTCGGGGACTCAACTTGAAGAAATCCAGAAAGTGGAGTTTGGAGTAAATTGGCCAGAGAGAGAGGATGTAGATCCATCAAGCCCCTATATTGCTCACACTTGAATTCAATCACAAGTCCCGCCCCATACACAAGCCCTTCCCTACGATTGTTTTGCGTTTTTGCGTTTTTCCCTCAGGCTCGAGCTAGCGGACTTGTCACCAGCTTACGTACTTAGCAAGCGTAGTTTGCCATGGTCCTGAAAGAAAACTTTGAAAAGCGTGTTTTTAGATTATGATGAGACACGGCGACCTCACGAACAACCACCTGGTGTATGATCGAGTTGTAGGTCATTTTCATGATGTGAGACTGAATATCATGTCTTACTATGTTTCATGATCAGGAATATACATGTTATGTAGTCGGCCGTGCTGGAATGAAATGTGTAGGTGAGTTGAATTTACGATACGTACCTCCACTGTGCATCTGCGTCGCCGCTCGGGGGTGTGTTGGTAGGTTATGTTATTGGTTACGCTGTATGGTTGGGTGGGAGGTTTATCGGGTCTCCGCAGATCTGTATAACGTGTTTTCTGGTTCGAATCAGGAAACTCGGGAGTCCGACCGGTGTTGTGGGAATGGTCTTGTCGAGTCTGAGCGGGGAGATAAATACGCTCAGGAGAGGAAACTGGGTCAAAGCAACCCATCCAAAGGTCATCCATTCTATATCCTCGTAGAACCTAACTTGAACCCTCCATGACAGAAGAAGCGTATGACGCTATCATTGTCGGAGCAGGCTTTAGCGGTATCTATCAACTTATCCACTTGCGCAAGCCGGGGTTGAACTGCAAGATAATCGAGATGGGATCTGAGCTCGGTGGAACGTGGTATTGGACCACGTACCCGGGCGCTCGGGTGGACAGCTCCGTCCCTATCTACGAGCTTTCACTTCCTGAGCTGTGGAAGTCGTGGACATGGACGGGGAAGTTCCCGGGATGGAAAGAACTACAGGCGTAAGCAGATACTTTGACATCGGTCCTATCATGTGGACCTCATCTGACGTCTCACAGGTATTTCGCAAGCATTGTCGATTTGACTCGATGGTGAAGCAAGCTCATTGGGACAACCAGCTCCACTTGCGGCACGTCACCGCCGACGGAAAGGATGGCCTGTACAAGGCTTCCGCGCGCTATCTGATTGTGTGCACGGTTAGCACCATTTCGTGTACTTCCGCTCTCCTCGTCTCACGTGATCATGTGCAGGGTTTTGTATCGAAGCCGTATGTACCAAACATCAAAGGGCTTGGGACTTTCAGGGGCCCATGCAGTCACACAGGTTGGTGGCCCAAAGAAGGGATAGAGACTGTCGGCAAGAGAGTGGGAATCATCCGTACGGGAGCAAGCGGAGTACAGGTTATTCAAGAGGTTGGACCACAGGTATGAACGAGCACCAAACTTCAGGCCAAGATACTGAGAAGATTATGTGTGGAATAGGCTGAACATCTCACTGTTTTCCAGAGGACCCCTATTCTTGCGCTCCCAATGGGCCAACTCGCGTTGAACGAGCAGATGCAGGATTGTTTCAAGTTTGTTTATGAGAACTTGTACAAGAAACTTCGCGCAATAGCCACGTCGGTATCATGGTTCCGATGGCGGACGACAGCGAAGAAGAGAGACGAGTCAACTTCGAGGCGTTGTGGGAGTTAGGTGGTTTCCACTTCGCAGGTAGGCGTCATCGCACACCCGCCTTCCGACCTATGTTGATGTTTTGTAGTCGGCAACTATCTGGACCTTTTGGTGAACAAGGCTACTAACGACGAGGCCTATGCGATTTGGAGGGGAAAAGTCAGAGAACGCGTAAAGGGTCCTGAGAAAGAGGAGCTCTTGGCGCCAATGGTTGCTCCCCACCCATTTGCATGCAAACGCGTCTCCCTCGAACAAAACTTCTACGAAATATGCAATCAAAATAACGTCGACATCGTTGATATCAAGGCGACACCCATTCTAGAGGTAAACCCCCCAGGGTCTCAAGACTGCCGAAAAGGAGTACGAGTTTGATGTTCTTGTCCTTGCGACGGGTGCGTATGCGTGGCGTGGTTGTGGCGCCAAAAAATGCCTAATTGCGATTGTTGATAGGTTACGATAGTTATATAGGTGGATTTCTCCAAATCGACCTACGTGGTCTTGATGGGGAAACCATCCAAGACCACTGGAAGGGCGGTGTCCTGACCTAGTAAGTAGTAGAGCCCTGTGAAACCCCGCCATTCCCCAGATGTTTATGATGACTCAAGCCTAGGGTTGGCGATCGATAACTTCCCGAATCTATTCTTCACATACGGACCACAGGCCCCGACAGCTCTCTGTAATAGTCCCACTTGCCTGCAACTTCAGGGCGAGTGGATCGCCAGTACGATCGATTACCTGCGGAAGAACCACATCACCGAGTTTACCCCCAACCACGCTGCCTCAATGTAAAAGAAATACGTGGATGAGATGTGCGCGGCCACGTTGCTTCCACAGACTGATAGTTGGTATATGGGTGCCAACATCCCCGGCAAGAAGCGTGAAGCGTATAACTACGTCGGGGGTGCCGAGAAATATGGAGAAGAGATTATGGAAGAGATTCAATGCGGATATTCCGGATTCCAGAGAGAATCACTGAAGATATCTCAGCTTTGAACCTTCAAGTTCTTGGGTCGAAGTTTCACACTTCGACAGGAATAGATAACTCGCCGTGCAACTCACTTCCCTCGATCTCTCCAAATCGGTGCACATGTACGTATACGATATGATCAGAAGGCTCGATTGCGCATGTTTTTGCTTATAACATTTGATTTCTCCATCTTCCGACATTGGGGTGCGTGTCAGACCATGCGCCCAGTTTCTCACAGGAGTTGTTAATCGCCTGGGAATTCTCTGATGACGCTGTCACTCCCCCCTTTCTTCTGATCAAACTTCGGCTCTATCTCCAGCGTGCGACAACCGAGGAACTCCCCAATTGACATCAACTGCTCTCCTGGGCGACTCGGAGTGAGAATCTCTTGGTTATTCTTTACATAACATCGTCATCCGCCGACGGTTCAGAACTTCAGAAAAGAATATAGGATAGCGATCTCACGAGATGGCAAGAGCCAACAACTGGCGTCGTCCTTCTAAAGCCTTGCTCTCGCCTCCAAGGTAGGTCCGACCATTCCCGCGCTGCCACCACCACTCCCAGTGTAGGCAACTACACTCTCCTGGTTCTCTGCCCACGCGAGGAGCTCATTGATGAAAGAATCGATCTCCTCTTCTGTGTTGCGTGCATGGATGATGACGCGAATCCTTGGCCTTTTTACGACGGGGTAGGTCATTGCTGTAACGCCGTGTCCCCTCTGCAACAGGTAATCTGCGAGGCTGCGCGCATGAGGTGTAAACACGGGGATGACTGGGGAACAGAGCCCGGGGTTATCCGACTCCGTGGGACCCGACTTGTTTACAGCGAGAACGGCCTCAGGGATTTCTCTCAGGGCAATGAAGAGGCGTTGATGTGCGTATCGAGATTTGCGATTTAAGCTTTCCCGAAGCTTGATGGAAGACACAAAAAGAATTACAGGATTAGCCAGTAAACTTCAGGGGATCGATCAAGTCTACCTCTTGTCCTCGTGCGCCCGAGATGGCATCAAGGCAAACTTGGAGTGCATAGATGTCAGGGTATGGCATTGACGTTGAGAATATGACACTCTTTGCAAAATTAATCAAGTAGTTCCTCACGATCGGAGATGTCAACACGACAGCTAGGCACAAAGAATGTCATGAAATCTTGTTCTAGCGAGGACGGCAGGCAGTTGGAAATGGGGGGCATACCTCCGTGATAACCCCATGCTTTGCCAAAAGTATGGACCTTGGTGTGAACGCGGTCATTCAAACCAAGCATCGAGACGTAACCAGTGCCGTTCGGCCCACATATAGCGGACGTGTGAGCCTCGTCTACCATGATGTGGCTATGTCCGACAGGTACGAGGCTCTCCGTGAGTTCCACGATCTCCGTGAGAGGACAGAAGTCTCCATCCATGCTGTACAGACTCTCCACGATGACAAACACCGTGGAAGTCCCCCGCGTGATTTGAGGATGTTTCCGCAGGACATTGCGAAGACAATCCTCAAAGGAGGCTACGGAGTTGTGGGTAAAGCGATAGGAAGCATCTCTGGCGGAAGACGCCCGGATCCCTTCGCGGCACGAGGAATGGATTAACTCATCATAGATGATGACATCATTTTTCTGTGGGACAGTGGTAAGGAACGCTAGGTTGGCACTGAATCCAGAGCCGAAGAGCAAGGTAGATGGGGCAACGAAGAAAGTTTGAAAGTTTTTTTCCAGTGTGTTATACTCCGCATAATTCCCCGTTGCAAGACGAGAACCGGTGGAACCAAACAACTTGGGTGCTGCTTGAAATTGGCGAAGGAGTTGATCTCGAAGCACGGGATCTATGGATAGCGATAAATAGTCGTTTGAGAAGAAGTCTGGAGCGGAAGATGGGAGGGGGTCATCGAGACAGAATATCGTCATGCCATCTTGTGCACGACGTGCAATAGCTTGCTGAAGGGAGTCGAGCAAAGGCGTAGTCTGAGACATGGTAAGCAGAAGGGGGAGGTGATCAGAATTAACATGCAATTCCACTCGCCCTTTATGCCCGAGCAACAAAGTTTGGGCACCTGGATGCGGCCCTAGAGAGATCACTTATCTTTCAGTTGTTTGTGTCTATGGAAACTCCAGGTCGTAATGCTGCTAGACAAACTTTAAAGTGATAGATAGAAAAGTCAGCGATGTTTTGGTGCGATATGACTCTGCCATTTGTTGGAGATACTGTGATTCGTTGTTCATAATCGAAAGAAAATCCCGACCTTGATTAATTGCAAGTCCTATGACGGACGTGTATCCCGAGCGGAATTCCCGTCGCAGCCCAGTATCAGAGAGATCTGGTCCAAGTAACTGTCGTTCTCAGGGGAAGAGATCCACCTTTGCCGGTTTGAAGGTATATCAAGTTGTGAGAACGTGTTCTAGCTTTGGCGGGGATAACCGGCTGACCAGGGCAAACACTCTGAGGCCGCGCCGTGGGATGGATAGCTGTCTGTGTGCCATCTGTGAAACGAAGATGGATCGGGTCAATCAAACAATGGCCACTGCCTACTCCCAATATGCAGACGATTCGATATTAAATTGCGAGACGATCTGGAGCCTGTAAGCAAACTTGAATGTCATATGCTATTTACCGGGGTAAACTTGTTTAGGGTTAGTCCTAGAGCGTCGACTGATCCCACTCTCTGTCAAAGAGTCGGCGGATGCACACGATATCGGCCCATAATCGCGAAGACGTTTAAGACATGCCAAACGGGAGGTGCCAAGTCATACAGTGGCGAGTAAATCTGCCAAGTCTAGCCCGTCAAACGAATTGGATAGATAAATTGCAGGGCTTCACGTACTAGTTCCTTTGCAAAATAGCTCGCCGTTGTATTTGATGCTCGGGCCGTGCTGCTTGGTGGTGAAGTCTCTGTCACTCGCTTGCCAACTTTGAGCCCTGAACGAAGTTGAGCTTCTCACGTCCAGTTACCGAGCACCCCATTCTTTTGATTCATTTGGATCCTGTGGCAAGAAATTCAGAGATGATTGAAGTGAACTATCGCCTCAAGTGTCAGGAACATGTTGTTTTCAGCTGTGGAAGGCTGAAGTAGCGAGCATATGATCGCAGTGAAGACTAAGCGTCAAATGAAATTCTGTCCGATGAAGCAAATCTTAGAATCTATTCGCAGCGGGGACCCCCTGTTCATGCGCCTTCCCTCGATGACACGAAGCGTATCGGATTGCTTCACTGTGCGGACAATCTAAGTCAATTGGAATGTATCTTTAGGAAACTAAAGCCTTGCTCTTGCCCCGGAAGTCTGCCCATTCACAACAGCGTTGGCGCCACTACCACTGCTCTGTGACAGCTGTCTCTCCGCCCACAGCATCAATTCTTTCATGAGGGAATCAACCTCTGCTTCCGTGTTCAGTGCATGGATTATAACACGAATCCTGGCTCTGTCGACTGCGGGGAAGGTGACTGCCCTTGGAGCGTATCCCTTGTCGACGAGATAGCGTGTGAGATCTGCCGCACGAGACGAAAAGATGGGGATGATGGGAGAATAAAAACTATTCCCTTCGAGTTCTGTCACGGATGACTCTTCGTTTAGAGACAGCAGGTCAGGACGGATGGTTTTTAATGCTTCCTTGGGTCGCCGGTGCGTGTATCGACATATTCTGCGGAGCTTGTCCCGTGCCTGGAAGCGGTCCGTCATTATAGGATTAATCAGTGCCGCGGGGGGACAAAACAATCCTACCTCATTGCCTTTCTCACTCGAGATGATGTCGAGGCATGCGTGGAGTGCATAGATGTCGGCGAATGTGATCGAAGTCGAAAATATGACGCTCTTCGCAAAGTTAATCAGGTAGCTCCGTATAATTGGAGAGGTCAACACAACAGCTACAATAAGATGGAGGTGAGCCATGTTCTTGACAAGTCCACCGAGTGGGAACAGCGAACTTGTGAAAAGGAATATACACACCTCCGTGAAACCCCCATGCTTTTCCGAAAGTGTGGACCTTGGTGTGAACACGGGCGTTCAAACCAAGCATCGAGACATAACCAGTGCCGTTCAGCCCACATATAGCGGACGTGTGGGCCTCGTCTACCATGATGTGGCTATTTCCGATAGGTACGAGGCTCTCCGTGAGTTCCACGATCTCCGTGAGAGGACAAAAGTCTCCATCCATGCTATACAAACTCTCCACGACGACGAATACGGTGGATGTCCCTCGAGTAATTTGAGGGTGTTTAATCAAAACATTGCGGAGACATTCCTCGAAAGAGGCGATGGAGTTGTGTGAAAAAGAGTAGACGGCACCACGAGCGGAGGAGAGTCGGAAACCTTCGCGGCAGGATGAATGCATCAATTCATCATAGATGATGACATCGTTCTTCTGAGGGACAGTGGCAAGGAATGCGAGATTGGCGCTGAAGCCAGAGCCGAAGAGTAAGGCAGAGGGCGCCTGGAAGAAACGCTCGAATCGTTTCTCGACTTTGTTGTATTCCGCAGAGTTGCCCGTGGCAATACGGGAACCGGTGGAACCAAACAACTGAGGTGCTTCGAGGACGTGACGAAGGAAGTTATCTCGCAGTGAAGGATCTGTAGATATGGATAGATAATCGTTGGAGAAAAAATCAGGGGAAGAAGACGGAAGCAAGTCATCGAAGTCGATGATGGTCATGCCATCCTGTACGCGACGAGCAATTGCCCGTTGGATCGTCTCGAGCAAAGGCGAACTGTCAGACATAGCCACCAAGGGAGGGGGGGCAGACGGATACCAAGGCAAAGAAACGTCTATGTTTCGGTCTGGCCTTTATAGTCCAACCCAGGCGACCCTTCTACAAGTGGACTCAGTTTAATGTTTTGATGCTGCAGTGTTAATTCGAGAAACATGCCTCTCCACGCGATCTGAAACCATCTGATACTAGGTGCCCCCCCGGGGCAATCCAGCGCCCGGCTCGTGCTAAACGGGAGTAACCCGGTTACAACAGGCTGTGTGCGCATATCATTGTTCATTCTTATCTGTCTTAGACCAGGGCAAAAGGTACGAACCCGATTGACTTTGGAGTGACAACCAAATGAAAATACCCTGACAATGCCTCGCCGGCTGATACCAAGAGTTCAGAGGTACTTCCGACACGCTGCCATGGAGCTTACAAACAATGCTTCATCAATAGACGGACCACACGGCCAGGGGAACAGCAGTCGATTAATTCAGAACGCATAACTTGAAGCTTACCTACTACGCCGAGTCCACACATCTCTGATGATCAGATACGCGTCACATTTATGAAGATTGATGAAATGTCTGTGCAAAGAGAGACAAAGTCAAACTCGACGCATCTAAATTATTTCAAGGAGTCCGTACTAAACTCTTACTTTGAGCCAAGCTACTAAGTCTTGAGTTAGCGAAAACTGGGATTTGGATTTCCAAATGTTCCTGGGGTTAGTTCCCACGCTCCTATCCTTTCTTCCAGACTCAATGATCACGAAAGTTCAGATTGCGATGGTGATTCAAACTTGCCGACGCATCGGTGTATACAGCTCATCATTACCGCAGTTTTTTCCCTTTCATCGCCTGTATCCATGCTGCAAGACTATCCTGAAATGCACGTCATATCGACAAATTCCGGGTCCATGCTGGGTTGCCGACCACCTTGTGCACAGGCGAGTGTTACGGAGCTCTTGATACGGAGCACATGGTGCGCAGAGACCATCGATGTATATGCCTTCCGCAGTCCCACTCATTTCATAGAATGATTTGGGTGAGGGAAACATGGAAATGAAAGCTTCTGGCCATCGATTGTGCCATGCATAACACTCCTGTGACAGGCAATGGACCTCCCATTATGGGGCACCACGATCGCTACCGCCTGTCCTCTTCCCCGTCCGTGATCTTTGATCCAACCCTTCATGTCAAGATCATGACCCAGGCACCGATAGCGACCCAAGTTATTGTGCAGCATATAGGTAAGTTTAAGGTACGTCTTTATCTCCCATTTTTCCACCCGCAAAGTTTGATTTGATGGGCGGGCCGCAGCCAGAACACAGCCTAAACGCTGAGTGTCGTCCAAGGCATTCGCGGTTGATCACGTGTGCCACACGGCCCATTCCTTTCCCTTTGGTGAGCTCTCTCCACTCTTGATAACGTCCGAGCGTGAAATGGATAACGAACGGGTGTCCCCATGAGAATTCATCAAGGTAAGGTATACAATAAAGCAAATAACGAAAGCAAAAACGACACCAAGGTCTCAGAACTTGCAGGTCCGAACCATCACAACACACTTCCGCATACATGAATAATGATAACCACTTCCCATTGGACGCTTGACTCGAACTCTCCAATTCAGAGGTGGAAAGATCTTCACCCACCGTCTGCGTCCTGACCGTTTTCCGCGGGCTGACGAAGACCGGACCCAGGTTATACGAACTATCGATCGTCCCTCCTTCGGAACGGACCTTGATAAACTCTCGTGCGTCAAGATTCGCAAGCACGGTATTGCAGTACAGTGGGCAGAGGGGCAAGTTAAGAGCGGCATAAATCAATGTATCTTGCAATGATCTACAATTGGGGCCGGGGGAAGAAAGGGGACCAAGTTCAGTAGACAGGAACGAGCGGAGGTGAGAAGGAGAAACCATTTACCGAAACAAAGGTCCAGCAAAAGCGCGGTCCAAAGTCCAGTGTTGATGGTGAGAACGAGGAGCTTTTGGAGAATTGAGCGGGACCTGTGTACGTACGTCTCATCAGCGGGTCTCCCAACCAAACATCAATGTTACTGACCCTCTGAATGCACGCTCGCAGCTTTTGATCAGTAGAACCGTGAGCCCGGCTGCAATTATCAAGTCAGCAGCCGCTCCTACTGCTTGGACAGCAGTGAAGATGCTCTGGAACTATATTAGCCATCCCAGACACTGCGGGCGAACTTAGTCTCTGCTAGGCAAACCAAAGAGTCGGGATGAAGACAGTCGTTCACCTCTAGGGCGAACTCTTACCGCTGGTGCAGCAGAGACGAGCTCGGCAGCCGTGGGAACGATCATGCTGGGAGCAGGCGCTTGTCATTAACGACACAGGGGATGCGGTTTCTTGTTACATGCCCGAAAGCGATGGAGGGGTTGATGAAATATCAAAGTGAGCTATCATGCCAAATCCTCTCGAAACCATGTTCTATTCACTGCATGACCCAGCTAGAAATGGTGGTAGTTAAGATCGCGCAAGGTCGCTAGGGCTTTACCCACTCACTAGTTCGAACAAAGCAACGGGTGTCCATACGTGTACGGTTCGTCAACTCCTGTAGAAGTTTAGGGTTCATTCAACGCACAGATACCGCCCAGTAAATCCAGTGTCTGTCAGTGATTAAGGCAAAGACAAGTGAATGAGCCGCCAAGGAGGACCTTGGATACAGGAACAACTCACATCTCCATATCCGATATGTGAAGAACGCTTGGGATGGAATGGTCACAAGAGACTGAAAAGAAACTCATGAGCGACGTGGCCGGACGCTGAAGGACTTTTCAGCTACCCACCATCAGTAGGACCTGCCACTGCAAGCGGAGGGGTAAGTATCACAGGGTTGGTGGTCATACGAGCACCTACCCGGTATTCACTAGCACGCACCAACATAGGCCAGAGTGCAGACAGGGAGGACAATAGTCCCACTCACGGAATCACGCTCACGATGCGCTGAAAGTTGGTGATTTGGGAGCCATAGACTATATCATGGGGGTTGGAGTGGGACCACAAATGGTGAAAGCACATGAGGACACTCACCCACGAGCTAGATTTGGCTGGAGTCTCGCATGGTAATTTAGGGCCCAGGCGGAGTCAGGCCTCTGACCCTTTGATCGGACAACGCCGTGGATATGCCTCGGAGGAAGAATTGCGTCATGTCAAGTCATGTCCCACTGAGGCTCCAATTTACGGGCGATAATATCGGAGTGGGGTCCGGCACGTGCGAAATGGAGTTGAAGCGCGGGATTGTCATGAGTTATGATCTTCCCCTGGACATTGCTTTCTCTTGACGATGAGGACAGCCTTGAGAGGAAGGTGTGTTCACCGTACCCAGGCCCGCGGTGAGACAGTGCTACAATGACATCAATACGCGCCAACCTATGAGGCAGAGAGAGTGGATTGTGGTGAAAAGGCGGTATCCTCGTCACCAATTAATACCGCGTGTAGGGTGTATGTGAGCAAAGCCCAGTGCGAAATTGGCAGATCGTCCTCCTGGTCTTGCCAAGCTGGCCACTGCGCGTGTTCACTGTCGTCCACATCGAGCACGCTGGAGGTTGTCGATTCCCTTTTTGGGCAGTGATGGCCAGACCGAGGCACATGTCCTCCACGTGGAAAACCACAGCCAGCCGGTACTATAGTACCACCGTCTGGTCAAGAGATCGACCTCGTCGTCGAGCTCGTCGTTGCTGCCGTTGCTCTCGAGTCTAAAGGGCATTCATCTTGAACAACTATGAGACCAGGTGCACCGGTGAGGTGAGGAAGCTTACTTAAAGGTCCACGAATAGTGGCGCTTCATAAATATACATATTGACGTATGGGTCCATGTTGTTGGACGGAGTAGGTTAGCGCGATGCCTTCCTTGCAGACAAGAACCTGCTGTCAATGGAACTCCGGGCAGAGGGCCGTGTTGGGACCGCCCGTTAATCGCGTCCAGTATTACCCCGGCTCAGCACTGCTTGTCCACGATCGCCCACAGCAGGACCCATCGTCCAAACATATAATACATCCTCTCAGCGGTATGTCAAACCACCGACGCTCGGGGTGTCGCCAAAGCTCGCTTACAATCGTAATTTTCGCTCGTTAGCTTCGTCGGCTGGGCCCGACAGCTAACCCGAAGTCGTCTATCGGCAAGTAATTCGTCTCTTTACTCTCTTCCACCACGAACAACTCCACCTCGCACACGCTCACGTCTTTCACGCCAACATTCATCGATCTACTTACCTATTTATTATACATGCACGCCACCGCATGTCCATCAGCCCAACATCTATTGCGCTGAATTCTACTGTCTCCGCTACCGGAAGCAACTCAAACAGCGGGCGGGCTTACCCGCTCCCGGCATCGCTGCCCTTGTCCGCCCTCCTTCCACTACTATCCTATCAGCCCTCGACTCAGCCGCCGTCCGACACCCAGTCTTTTCCGGACACACGATCAACTTCTTTCCCCTCCACAATGTCCTCAGCGGAGGGCGGACTTGGCTTGCCGACTCCAATCAGCATTATTGGGCCCTACGCAACTCCAAGGTGATGCATATCGCTGTAGACATGAAACTCTTCTGACGCTTCTACTTATAGCCCTCCTTCCACCTCGGACCATCTCTCGACCGCTGTATCTTCGATGACCTCCGGATCCATACCGTCGTTTACGTTCACATCCACTCCAACACCCATACTTCCATACCCCACAGATTCAACGACGCAGCCCTTGTCCTCACCTACACCGGAATCTTCGATTTCATCGCCGACTTCCCCGTCACCTTCATCCCGTCTGCCTTCCACTTCGCCCGTGCCAAGCTCGACACACCACACATCCTCCGCGGTTGAGACAACGACGATACTTATTCCGACCACTGTGCACACGACGGTCACGCCTTCATCCGTTACTGTGCAATCGCCCTCGACATCAACTTACACAATCATATCAGTCATACCGGGTAATGGGGGAACTACCACCAATTTTGTGACTTCGAGCGGGGTGCTCAGTACAGAAATTCCCAACATTATGGGAAGGTAAGTGTTTCTTTCTCCTTTCTTTTTCCCTTGTGTCCGCTCGATATGATTTTCGTGTTTGGCCCGCCTCTCACCGGCGGTTCCATAGAGCAGTTTAATTACCTTCAGCGATGACTTGCCAGTTTGGGATTCCACCCACCCGTTTTGTCTTTTTACCCCTGTGTCATCATGATGTGCTGACCTTCCTCCTCGATCACATCTCGTTCACTTATCTGGTGATTGTCGTTGGATCTCCACCTCGATCTCCTATGCTTCGCACATATCCAATATGCGGCCACGCCTTCGGGATGAACAGTAATGTCGCTCCCTCTCCAGGTATGATTGTGGGTATCGTCCTCGGTATCGTTGGTGCATTTGCATTTGCGACCCTTTGGCTTTTTTGCGCGCGTAGACGTCATCGTAAACTAGTTCAAGAAGCCGCATTCATCACGCCTCAGAACCACGCTTATCCCCCCCTAGGCGATGAAGTACCCGATGTGGAAGAGTTCGGGTATGGCAGTAATCACATATACGGAACAGGAAGTGCAACGACTCGATCAGGCCCACACATGGAGGAACGCTATGCTGGCATTCTCGCGGCTCTGCACTCCACAGAAGGCTTCGGAAGGGGCCATGTAGAAGGAAGCACGGGGGGAGTTTATGGTTCTCAACGTGATCGCACTACGGACGGGGATGATGATATTGCTCGAGCCTCATCTCCGACGTTGCCCATCCATTCAATCCCTCCTGATGACCTTCCCTATACGTTCGCACTATCCCCACCACCACCAGTTCCATCGCCTTCGCGTCAGCCTGTTCCACCGCCTTCTGCCTATTATACATCACGCAGGGGGAGTTCTCCGGGTCCAGATGCGGCTGCATGGGTCGGCGGGTACAGCGTCGCGCCGTCTTGTGCCTCGCATTATGCACGCTCGCAGACACTAGGGTCTGGTTCCGGCTCCGGCTCAGTCGATGCTCTCACGAGGACACGTACAGGAAGCGAGGAGCCGTTGATGGGCATCAGAAAGCCCAGCGTAGAGCTCTCTCAAGGTGTTCCTTCATCTGATGGCATCTCCCCAACTACCACCACTGATCTCGGAGGCAACCGGCCTGGTCTCGGATCTGCATTCTGTTCCCCAGAAGGTTCGATGTATAGTGCTAGCGCAATCTCTCCCGCCCTTCACCGCGACATATCAGGGTCGTACGAATGGAGTACATACGGCAGTGGGTCTTATGGACACACGAGTGGGACGCCGAGCAGCTTTGACGTTCTCAGGAGTGTGTCGTCTCAGGGCGCACTATCAAGCTCGTATAATCATGGTCATGGTCTCAACCAGGGGTTCAGGTTTGGGTTTGGCAGACCAGGGAGCGCATCGAGCGGAAGTACTGGGAAGAAGAGAGGCGATGGCCGACATAGTTTCGGTGTCCCTCCAACCAGTTTCAGGGCATGGAGGGACTGGGGCTTAGGCTCGGCCACTTCCGACAAAGAGAAACCAGGGGAAAAACCGAGCGTCAGAGAAAAGGAGTGGAGACGGAGGACTGGGAGTGGTACGTCTGCCTCGAGTTCAGGGAGCATGGATGAGAAGCAGGAAAAGTCGAGTCCTGGTGTGGGTGTTCGTGCCTTGTTGGACCGGTTACGTCGTACAGGTCATACGCCTTCGCCTCGCTCGTCACATAGGGACCTGCCCTCTCCTACTCTACGCAACTCAACGGATGTAGATCCCGAGAAGGCCATTGGGAGGATGAGCGTTGAGAGAGTGACGCCGCCGCCGCCTCCGATTCACATACAGGCAACGACTCCGCAGAACCGACGACAGTATTCATTCATCCTTTCCAACCCTGATCCACACCCGCCTTCCCCGTACTCTGGCACTGGAGATATAGTCCCGCCTCATCAAGAGCTACTTCCTAACCCGCACGATACCCCTACTCCTCATCCTCGTAACCTCTCTCCTAGTGCTGGAGAGCTCCACCCGGGGACGACCCTCCCCGTCGGGTATGCACCTGTCATGTCTGCACCCTCTCCTGCTCCTACGGAGGAATCGCGACTTGTTGAAGGCCTCTTGCATCCTCGCCTGAGAGCACAGGGGCGCAGTGACGCAAGCTTGATGGATTTCGAGGATTACTCGCGACCTATTGGTGGTGTCAGTCTCCCGTTTTCCCAATTACATCAATCTCGAAGGCTAACCTATACGCGATGTATGCAGGTCGTGAAGAACCGGATGTACAGCACCACGACATTTGGGACTCAGGACGATTCGGAGACGACGAGCCCGAGCGGAGGTACTCCTGTGCAGGAGCTCCAAGTAGCCGAGATCGACGACGACGAAGAACCTGAACACCAGGACGAAACTATCGATGTTTTCGGAGCTTCAACCATCAGGACGCCTCGCGAAAGCTGGTTCGTCGATGGCGCACACCATGGATCAGCTCGAAATTCGCCCATTGGGGTCTGACGACGCTTTTATGAACCAATGATGCTTGATTCATGCGAGTGGCACGAATTTTTCAAGTTTGTAACATCTTTTATGAAGCTGGCGAGCATAATGCATACACGATCAATGTCAAACGCTTCTCATGGTTCGTATTCGTTGTGTTATCCTGCGTTCCTGTTGATTGAGCGAGTTGCAGATTCTAGACGACCCATTGTGCATTCGACTCTCATACCAACACTCATCGATCATCCCCCTTCTCTCTCTCTCACAGCACTACACTTCAGTCACGACCACATTCCACATACTAACGCATTCCGACGCGCTGGCGCGGCGTATGACACGATGAAGAATCACAGACGTATCGGCGATCGATGCACATTCATCCCCTTCCGGCAACCTCTTTCACGCTCGATGAATCGGGCACCATCCTATGTAATATACCATTCTCAAACCCATTGGATAGCTCCTCTCTGGCCGAGGCCGTCCCTCCAAGCTTCTTGTCGCTATGCTTTCCAAGTTTAGTTGTCCATGTTCAGTAATGTTGCATGCTTTGCTCTCGTATTACTGTCAACGCATTTCAAAAATTTCGACGTAGATGGATATGCTCATTTTAATACACATTCTTTTTGGATATATATCAGCTATGTAACTCTTTCATTTTCACGATTCGTCCTCGTAGACGTACTCGACTACACCAGAATGCAAAGTGATGATCCCCCAAGTGCAATTTGACCTGCCCTAAACTGGCCGAAAACATACAAAATCCGCACGATCGCGAGGTTCTCTCTCTTCATAACTCATTTCGGACTCGCACTATTGTCCCCCTGCTAGTTCATCTTCTCATTTTGCAGGAGTCTACCGCAAGTCCCAGATCGAAGCGGCTCAGCTGGAGCGCACCCCAGGTACTTTGGTGCTGGTCATCGTTTGTGATGACGTGGGGTGGTTGTTCCTTACCAGAGTTGCTACATCTTTTCTTCCCACTTCCTTAAATCCTTTGCTGTTCTGGCGTATTTTATTTGTGAATATACTTGTTGAAGTTGATGTAGAATTCAACGCGGGTGCGATGCACGTAATTGTTGCACTATGTACCTACCGCAAAACAAAGCGAGAACCCGTTCATCTCTGCCAGGCGTTGCGGTGACACTTCAGCCTCAACCATCAATAGATCGAGGGCGCCTTCTTGTGATGGTTTCCGTTCCTACTGGACGGCGATCCCCCTCCGCCTTACTGAACCAGCGAGGATCGCATTCAGGCTCCTCACGCACAGTCTCCGTAAAACGGGATTTCCTCTGGAGAGTAGGCGTTTCAAGGTCCCCTGACCATCCTTTGTTGGACCGTGGGATAGCCTTTAGCGACTTCGGTCGTATCGGATCGAGCCTGAGTGCCTTTCTGGTGGCCGGGACTCCCGCGCCTTGTGCCGTTGCAGCTTGGGACTAGGCTTGCCAGTTGCCAGTTGCCGTTGTGCCTCTCAAAAAAAAAAAAAGGATCGCATTCAGGATTCATATTCAGGTGTAAATTCGTTTCGAAATCCAAGTACACATTTTCACATAGCGACAACAACTACAGCAGGACGCCTGTGTCAACACAACTGCCGTACAGTTTCACCTAACTGAGCTAGCATTGATTGATCTCCTTCCGACCATCCCTCCGTTTAGGCAGCAATGATCTTGAAGGCACCGGTCACTGGATCGCGGCCAAGAACCCAAGCGGTATTCTCAAGGAGCGTGGACAGATCTGCTTCCCAGAGGGCCTGGGTGTTGACGCCCCCGAAAAGAATTTGGTTCTCATGGTACTGATCTGTGATATAGGCACGCAAGACTGGCGTGAACTGCATTTGGGCGGACGAACCGGGTCTGTCCCCCACGAATTAGTATTTTTCTGGAGTCGAGGAACGGAGACAAACATGATTCCTTTGAGGTAAAAGATGGGAACTGGAAGCAAGGTATGGTTTGGCCTGAAGAAACCTGACATCGTGCATAATTGAGCCATTCTTCCTCTCATATAAAACGTTATTCCGGCACTCACCGAGCGCCATATCCTCTGCGTCTGGAGAGTCATTCCTCGCCTGAACAACGCTAGTAGGGTTCTGGAAACAAGTCAGGCACTAGATGCAATGTCCACTGGCAGCCCATTAAACCGAAGCTTACAGTGAAGCTATAGACGCCGTTCTCGTCCTTCGTCAACCCCGTCACTTCGCCAATCTATGTCACGTCATCGCAGATGTTCTGGGTAGATATCCAAAATGTCACTTACATCAATCAGTTTGAACGCAGCCACACCCACGACAGTGTCATCGGAGGCTTGAGGCTTGAGGAAAGCAAGTCTAACGCGTCGGAACAACCGCCCGTTGATCTTATCGGATACATCACGAGGGCAGGACTTACTGGTTCTGGTAGGTCTGGGTGGCATGGCAAGAACCTGTAGATATCGCGCACCATGAGCAGTGCGAGGGATGAACTGATGTGTCGGGGGTTTACCTGTGCTTTCGAATTTTATGACTCTGGGATGCATCTCAGCTGACGTTTGGTGGCGGTGATGTTGCACTCACTTCCAAACGATGGGGAACTTGTCCTTGTACAACCCATCGATCTGGCCGTCAAAGGTAAGCATCAGCGTAGCCTCCTCGCCAAGGTCCTCGCTATCCAGATCAAGACAAGGTGAGCTCAACGCATACGTCTGCAGGAACTTCGCCACTCACGTTAAGAACGACACCGTCCTGGAGAACATGGGGCTCATGCTGAAAGCTGGTGAAATAATGGTAGAGATGGGGCTGAGAAATGGAAACCTGAGGAGCTTCAAGTTGGGGAGAACTGGGAGACGTATGTAGGCCTTTTATACCGCTCGAGTCTGCACCAGCAACTCCGAATCAGAACAGGGTGCAGGACAAGTCGACTATTTTAGGAGGGTACTAGGAGAAGTCCTTCTCGTACATTCTCCATGCCAGTCATGCTAGAAGTGCTCGACGTGTCTCCGGCTTCCGTGAATCCTGGTCTCTGTGAGCTCAATCACGTACAGTCCGCCTTGAGTTGGACCGTCAACAAAATTCTCCTTCTGGTGTATTATCGGTCGAACATTGTGACCCATAAGTGTTGTTTCAGGCGCTCAAAATGCCCTCGACGACTATCCAGTCTCACCTTGAGGCGAAAGCGTGCGCATGCTGGCATTAAACGGAAGTAGGCAGGATCTATGACTTGAGTAGCTTAGCAGATCAACCCTATGGCAGGGAACATGTAAACCATCTGCCCACGGTCACTGCATACTTAGTTCAGGAGAACATTCTCCGCCACAACATCTTCCATTAGTAGTGATCGTATGGCGCCGCGGCGAGGGGATAAATGTACGTACTGTTACTTTCAGAACGCACCGTGCGAGTAGAATGCTTTGACCTGGAGGAAAAGTTCCGAAGATGCGGCGTTGATATTGCAAACGCTAGGACCAAGGAACTAGACAGGCCTACCATGTGACATGTCTATAGATTCAGTGGACGTGTATTATTGTCCTTACGGAGTATTCTGATGGAGGGCACATGTGCTTTAGTCAGTCTTGCCGACCTCTGGCCCTCAAAGTCTCGGACAGGCCGCAACATTGATCCATACTTCAAAGCCGTCGCGAGTTACTCCAGACGTGAGTTACCTAATTTGGAGATTTGCAAGTTTCGTCCTCAGCCTGCAAACAGAGCCAAATACAGTCCTCAAACTCTAACGAAGGGCCTCTTCACCACCGCCAACAGCGTCAACCTCAAGATCAAGACCATCGCAAAAAGTACGTATGCCTCGTATGCTAGCAAGATGCCAGTCCGGGTCGTTTGGGCCGACTCTGGTCCTTCTTGACGGTCTGCTGGCGATGGATTCTGCGCATGGATAGAGGATGCGATGCTGATGACTCTTGATATCTAGATGGGCCTTCAAGAGTACCAAGTTGTCGGGCGCCATCTGCCCACCGAGTCCGACCCCACTCCCAAAATCTACCGTATGCGCATCTTCGCGCCGAACGAAGTCGTCGCCAAGTCGCGTTTCTGGTACTTCCTGAGGTCCGTCATTATCCCATCTTTTTTTCTGCACCATCCAACATCTTCCCAGGCAATTGAAGAAGGTCAAGAAAGCTAGCGGTGAAATCATTGGTGTCAACGTTGTGTGTATCCCTTGCAGCCGTTCAAGAGGCAGGCGGAATGGGATTGCTGACGGTCGCATTTTTCGACCCTTGTGTGTTTTCTAGATCCATGAGAAGAAGCCCTTGAAGGTCAAGAACTTTGGTGTCTGGTTGCGTTACGACTCCCGTTCTGGCACCCACAACATGTACAAGGAATTCCGTGAGCTCTCTCGTGCAGATGCCGTCAAGGCTTTGTACCAGGACATGGCTGCCAGGCACCGTGCTCGTTTCCGGTCGATCCACGTGCGTCTCTCTCAAAAATATTGATCGCTCATCGGTTAACATATATCGCACCGATGTTAGATCCTCCGTGTTGTTGAGATCGAAAAGACCGACGATATTCGCCGTCCTTACATCCGGCAACTCCTTGTCCCCAAACTCAAGTTCCCTCTCCCTCACCGCGTTGGGAAGACAACAGCTACCTTTGTTGCACACCGCCCATCAACGTTCTGATTTGGATTTGAGTGGTTGTGCTTTCCTCGGCGAGCAGAAGATAGCTTTATGCGCCATGTATTCCATGTCATTCGTCTTTATCGCAGACGATATGTCTATGCAACAACATGACGTCCAATGCCTTATAATACACGAACAAACAAATGAGTATAACGTCCTACAGCATCGGCCCACCTCGAGGGCACTTCATTTTATCCGCTAACATCGATGTCAAGAATCAA
Source organism: Chalciporus piperatus (assembly GCA_038093975.1). NCBI lineage: Eukaryota > Fungi > Basidiomycota > Agaricomycetes > Boletales > Boletaceae > Chalciporus > Chalciporus piperatus. Next base: position 129,996 of record JBBPTG010000037.1, read on the forward strand.
CCTAGCCTAAACAGTCTTCAAATCCAATGCCTTTCCAATTGCTTCAAACGCCAGCTTCACAAACGATTGCGCCTGCATCGATTACACACCAACATCTCACAGCCGTGACAGCGCTAAAGGGACAGAAACATCAGCATATTTTCTCACTCATTAACGTGGCACTCACGAAGAGATAGAATGGGAGATTATGTCCACAACTCTGGCAATGGCCGCTTCCCCTTCGGTATTGCCACTTGGTATGATTGCACTCGTGGTCCACTCTAAGTCTATCCATCGTCTCACGAATCATGCGTTGCCGAGTGGCTTCCGTGTCGGTGTTCGCTGTCGAGCTTGGTGTAGTTGTGTCTCGACGGACCCGCCAGGAAGGCGTTACGGAAGAACTAGCCAACGTTGTCGTCCTGGTGGGCACATTGGCGCGCACTTCCGGTGTTGGAACTGGCGCATAACGGGCAGTACTAGAAGAAGACCCCGACTGCCCTGTGGTTGGCACTTGTACAGCCGAACGCTGAGGTAGTGCAGGGTAATGTACTGCAGATGTCGTGGATGGATTGGTTGCTGTAGCGTTTCGTGCGGGAGTTGGTTGTGGTTGCACAGTCCGTGTGGTTGGCGTGACCGTTGCTGCTGGTCTCGCAGGTACTGCGGGACGGACGGGAACAGCTCGTAACAAGGTTGCCCATCCCTCTGGTGCGCGCCTCGCCGGCTCAGCAGGTACAACCACACGGGGAGGTATAGGAGCAGGGGCTGGTGCAGGAACGGGTGCAGGAGCAGGACGTGCCCATCGCACAGGTTCATCGCGTCTCGCACCGCGTTGCTGCCCCATCCCAAGTTGCGCATCCACCCTCGCCTCAGCAGCCGCCGTCAACCTCCGCTCATCCCACTGCGGACAGTGACACGACTTCCAGCGTGCCTGACAGAGGTAACAAAACTCTGTCCTGCACCTACAAGTCATGTGGAAACAACCAATGTTGAGCTCGATCATCTGTGAACATCCGGGACAACGGGCCCAACCGGATGCACGGCCCAGCGTGAGCACTTGTTCGGCGTCTGCGTCGGGACGACAGACGTGTGCCCGATCGCTACTGTGTTCTTCACGACATCTGCCACATGTCCGTCTTCCGCAAGCAGGTGCTGGACAGGTGTACACCCTGGTACTGAAAATCCCTTCGCAGATAGGGCCTAAGAAACGACTGCATCGAGGGGAAGAACAGTAGACACGTTTGACGGTACCAAACTCGGTCTGTTTCCCAATGAATTCTGTAAGGAGCGCTTGCGAGAGGTGTGGTCGGACGTCAGCGAATGCGATGTTCATCCTGCAGCAGCGAGGGGGATATAGAGTTTCATCCTTGGTGGCAGCCTGGAAGAGATCTGTGATGCAGGCGATGTCGTAGTAGTGATTACAAGGGGCCCGAACTTCTGCTCCACGGATTGGATCCTGGCAGATAACGCACGTATGACCAGTAAGGCTGAAACACGTGTTGGCGGGATGGATATATGCGCGATAAATCGAGATAAACGCACCGATTGGAAACTGGGGTTCTTAGCGCAGCGGCGGTATTTGTTGTGTTATCGCTGCTCGAGCTAGCGGTCCAGCCGAACACGGAGGAGATCCACTCTCCCCATGTCTGGGATTTCTCAGCGCCATTTCTAGAGAGCGTTCCGATCCTCGATGAGCGCTAACACAGTATAAATCACATTGTCCCTACCTGGTATCGTTCTGCTGTTGACCATTAGGTTGGGTCGGGGCCGGGGCCGGGGCTGTAGGTGCAGGAACTGTAGTCCTTTGGAACGATCTCTCTCAACCAAGACCTTCCGATTGGTAAAGTCGAGCATGCTCACCGATTGTTATTTTGTGGAGGAGCTGCCTGCCACCAGCGTACTTGCTGTGTCAGCGTGGGAGTCACAACAATCTCCTCCCCAGCAGCTAAAAGTTGAGCAAGCGCTCTGTCCTCTTGGAAGACGGTCAGCTCTCTAGCATGCTGCAAGAGAACGTCCATGGCGATATCATGATCAGATAATCCAAGACCGTCGCGTCTCCTCTGAGCATAAAACGTCTGAAGTTCTTCGATCTCGTCAACGCTGAGGTGTTGCAAGAGACCTATCAAGTCATCTTCGTAAGTACTTTCGACTCTCTCCCTTCGATCGAGTCTCCCAGCTGGGGCTCGAGAAGGACCTGCGACGTTCATGGGGGAGGAAGAAAGAACTGGAGATAAGCGCCAGGACCCTTCTTCCCATTTATACCTGTCCGATACGCCGACCACGTGGGATCCGGCACACAGGAAAGAAGAGAAGGACAGGGAGCCTCGCAAACGCCACCTTCAGTTTGACATACGCTCTCATGATTGATCTGAGTACATACCACGTAACTTGAATAATACACATTTATACTAACTTCACAGGATTCTATCAAACACCTTCACAAACAGTGACGCAGTGAAATGTTTATCATTCTTCGAGCCACGGTCGTCTGAGGAACTAAAGGTTACATCGATTTGTGAAGCTAAATTACATTCCCGAAAATCAGATCTCAGTTGAACTTGCTACATTGGTGATACGTCTTGCCTATGTTCATGCCACCCTGAGCGCATCTCTCAAGAATCCTGGGTACTCACGCTCAGCCTCCGCTGCCAGTTCCTCTTTATACCTCTTGAGACCCCCAGTGTAGTTATACGCTTCAACCCGCTTCCCAGGAACATTGGCACCCGACCACCAACTTGCGACCTTGGGAATCAACGTTGCATTGCACAGTTCATCGATATGTTGTTTGAATGCTTTGGCTGCCTGAGTGGTCGGAGTGAACTTGGTGATGCCCTTCTGGCCGAGCCAATCAAGGGTCCTAACGATCCAAGCCCCCTGGACCTCTGAGCAGGAAGGCCCGTTGCACAAAGACGACGGAGCTTGGGGACCATACACGTAGTAGAAGTTCGGGAAGTTGTCGACGGTGATGCCGAGGCTGTTGCTTTCAGTCGAATTACTCTGGGAGAGATAGCGTGGCAGACTCACTATGACACTACCCCATCTTTCCCTCGCCAATGATCCTGGATTGTCTCTCCACCCAGACCGCGGATGTCCATGTCCAGGAGGTAACCGGTGTGACCGTCCCAACCTGCAACAAGAATTAATTAATTAAAAATTCTTTGGCCCTTCGTAAGCCCCGACGCACCCGTAGCAAAAACCAACACATCGAGGTCAATTTCCTTGTCCGATGTTTTCACACCACTGGGAGTGATCTCAAGAATGGGCGTTACTCTGACGTCCACGATGTCGACATTGTCTCGGTCGCACACTTCATAAAAGTTCTCCTCCAGGGAAGGATTCTTGCACAAGATTGGATAAGCCTGAACCGTTGGGGCCAGAAGCTCGCGTTTGACAGGATCCTTGACGCGTGCGCCGACCTTCTTCCGCCAAAATTCGTATGCTTCGTCATTGCATGCCTGATCGGTGAATATGGACAGATAAGTGGCGACTACGGCGGACCGAGTGAGTGGAGTCCATTACTAAGGGGGTTTTCAAGACACGTACGCCAGAAGTGGAAACCACCTATGTCCCAAAGATCCTCGAAAACGGCCTGGCGTTGTTTGGGAGTGTCGTCCATCATGGGTCGGTAAATAAGGTCGTATGGTAACCCAGAAAACGTGTCAATGCGCTTCTCGAAAATTTTCTCATACACTGGTTTGAAGTGATCTTGAACCTGCTTGTTGAGAGTGTAAGGGCGCATCGGAATTGCGGTATTGGGCGTGCGTTGGAAAAGAGTAAGGTGTTTGGCCTATCCAGGATAAGAATGCATCTACGCGATAGAAATCGACACGTACCTGGGGCCCAAGCGCTTGAGTGACTTGGACACCACTCGCACCTGTGCCGATGACACCGACTCTCTTGCCGGTCACGTCGAGGCCTACTGGCCATCGTGCCGAATGAGTCGCCAAACCTTTGAATGTGTGGGCGCCCTTGTACTCGGGCGTGTAAGGTTTGGACAGACATCCCTGTAGTCCACTGTAAACCTAGCAACTGGAAAGCTCAAAACATGCTTACGGTACAGGCGATCAGATGACGAGCGGAAGCCTCATACGGGCCTTCCTTCCCATCAGCCGTGACGTGCCAAACATGGTGTTGGTCGTCCCAGATCGCGCTCTTCACGGTCGACTCAAAGCGACAATCTTTGTGGAGGTCCATTTTTTCATTAACATAAGCGAAGTAACTGCGAAACGTTCCACTGCTTCAGCTTTGTTCACAACTGTTTGAAACCTGCACACCTCTGAATCTCTTTCCACCCAGGAAATTTCTCGGTCCAGTTCCACCCTTTCCAAAGCTCAGGGAGGGAAAGCTCATAGGCGGGAATGTCACTGTCGACGCGAGCGCCGGGGTACCTGTTCCAGTACCAGCCTCCGCCTAAACCTGTCCCGGTTTCAATTAGCTTGCATTTCAGGCCAAGGTTCCGCAAGTGTATGAGCTGGTACGTTCCAGCAAACCCGCCCCCAATGATAAGAGCGTCAAAGTGTTCTTCTCCCATAGTCTGTGTTTGTCGCTGGGATCGTAGGCTGCTGAGAGGACGAGAGACAAGGAAGAGAGCTGAGCACAGTCCGGAATAAATACCTTTTCTCTGGCAGTGTGAAAAATGTACGCAATGGCTGCTAGCACATCAGCCATCCCGGGCTTATCTGCTACCAATCTGCGCGAGTCGATAGATCAGTTGTTCTTCAATCCCACGCCGAGGAGATGTCATCTTACAATACTGGATGCTCGACCCTTCCCACACACTCGGTCAGCTTCGTGTCACATGTCATTCCATTATGAGCTTTCGAGCATTTAGAAGCTTGCCTTCAGACATCTCCCTCGAGACATTCTTTGTGTATCGAATCGGGGTGTGAACGAGCGACATATATTCTTAACAATTTAAGATGCTTACCGTGTACTCGATGGTACTTGAGAGCCCACGAGACTCGACGTGGTAGATGCCACTCACGACATGAACCATAATGATCTGACAGCCATGTAGGCACCGGCGTCACATCACCGGATCTGTGAACTATTGTGTCAGTGTTTCATTACCTGCCGTATCATTGGATAATTAGTTCCAAGAACAGCAAAGAGCTTGCGCTCAGAGCCCACGAAGTAGAAAGATAAAAGTTTGAGAACCCACGACAACGCACGTTGAGCAACGATTCATGTATCCTAGGGTGTGAAAAATCCCGTACATCCAGGTCAAGTGAGAGGTCACCTGTTGTAAATGTCGTCACACAGCGGAGAAGCGTTTTCTAGTGGTTCGCAAATCCGCGAGATGCGCTTCCTTGTTGGTTGTGGCAGGTCGCCACAGGTGTAGTTACAGAGGAGATTGTACCTGACACGAATGTCACTCGATACAAATGTGAAACCACAAGCGGAATAACTCACTTCTCTGGAAAAAAACCGCCTTTGGACGGGTGCAGGTGGTTTCCATAGAGGGTCACTCGGGCCACGCTCGGTGAAACACCCAAAGTTGTAGGCTCTGCATGGAGACCTAACTAGGTTGCAGTTTTTCGAGTCCAAAATGAGCCCTTGAAGATGTTCAGAACCTCCAGACAATTTCCCAAGTCGGAAGAAAGCTGGACGATTGTGAGGAAGAACGTCTTCGATTGCTCAGCGGCCATGTCGGCGCTACAAATATGCTTGACGCACCGCCACGCTTTTTATATTGTACTCACTGTCGGTGTCGTTCCGATTCCACGGCACCATTCTCAGTAGACGCACACTTAGCAACAAGGGCCTCATTCTGCCCTCCAAGAATAAGCACCACGCACCCATCGTGAGCCCGCCCAGTGACTAGCCGTCAACCCGCCAACCTTTTATTCATCCCAGTCGTCTTCAAACATTCTCTTTACCAGGATGTACATTATACGCTTGTATCAGCTTGTATCCAAACTTGAAGTTGCTTCGACCGAGTTCTGCTCTATCTCCAACCAGCCTGAGCCTCTCCATCACATCCGGATGACTTTGTTTGAGGAAGTTCGTGTCCTTGCAATGGTACCTCACAGGTTTCTATAGATGTTCGCACTCGCGCTCTAACAACCACTACCGGTGTCAACCACTGGTCATGAGCACTGAGAACATCGGTTCTGGGTCCAAGACTACTCTTTTCGCCCTCGCACATACTGCCAGTTTTGCGTGACTGTGAGTGAGGTTCAGGAACGTTCTATGCGGCCCGAGTTTGGATCTGATCTTACTGAACTTCCACTGCATGACCAACTTGAAGCCGTCCTGGACGGGAACTTGTTGTGAGGTCGACGACGGACTCCCTCCTTGGACCGTAGCTAGCCATGGCTCTCGATGAAGGGTCGACAGACTGTTGCCAGCCAGTGGGTCGAACCCCCCGCGGGCCCGGGGAGCAGCGGCGCACTCACCTCGAGCGAATCCCGAACATACACTGACGCAACGAAGCGCGCCCTTGTTCTGATGGCGCAAATGCGAATCCGATCAAACTCTAACGACTGCATGAATTTGTGTATTTATATAAACTTCATTCTGGCGGCGCTTCCATCGATGTTCGCCCTGTGTCTGATGATGGCACTACTTAGCGCCCAGGTCCGACGGTCATAAGCAGGCTTTGAGCAGGTCTTATCATGACTCGGACTCCCTCGCTTCACCTTGCCTTGTCGGTTTTCTGTTGTCCTATCCACCCATCGCGCGGAGTCGAACATGGGTATCGCGTGGGCGTGGTCTTCGAATAGGTCGCTCACGGCGGTTCTTCTCGCATCCACGCTTGCTGTCTGCTTTAGAGTACTATATTCACCCTTTCTTTCCCAGCCGACTTACCCCACAGAGCACGTCGTCTTCGTACCTCCCTTGGAAGTCGACCTCGAGGTGAACCTGCCTCTTGGTCCAGTCGTTCCAGGTGACATCCTCGAAGTAGGTTCTCAACCTGAACGAGAACCATGGCACACAGACTCAAAGAATCGGCCACCGCCCCTGGAAAAGCATACTCTCACACCCGATGGACTACTCGTCGTCAATCCGAACGGTCCACATCCCATATTCCAGCTCATAGCCGACGCGGAAGCAAAGTGGGAGGCGAAACTGGCGCATGCTAGCAGAACGCTCGAACAAGCCGTCGCAGAGTACAAGAGACGTTATCGTCGGGCGCCACCCCGTGGTTTCGATAAATGGTACGTACCATCTGTTTCAGAGTCTAAGCAGCCGTAAGAGTGTGCCTGTGGTTTTGATAGGTGGGACTACGTGGTCAAACATCACGTTCAGCTGCCGGATGAGTACGACGAAATATACAATGACATCGAACCTTATTGGGGCATTGACCCATACGATCTCATGCTCACTCAAGAAGAGCTCGAGGAACGCGACGGAGTGATTACCGTCCAAAAGGCTGACTCGGCCTCTCGGCTCGAAATCATCAGTTCTACCCTTCCGAGCGATAGATTGCCTCAGCTGCGTGGAACTATTGAAAGAATATTAGATTTGGTGCGCGACGTCGAGAAAGACTTGCCATCCCTCCGAATCTCGTTCTCTCCGTTCGACAATCCCAGCATGCTCTCCGACTGGCGAATCAAGACCATGGCACTCGAGGCAGCGGGAAACGGTACAAGTAGGTCATCGTACCTTTCTCGTTTCAAGTCCGCTGATGATGCGTGCTTGATTCTCGTGCAGCAATTAAACGTGCTGACATGCCCCTGACCAGAGAGGCCGGTTGGATTCACGCATGTCCGCCTGACTCCCCCGCCCGTCTCAACCCTCCCGATCTCACTGCGCTTTCGACTTCCACAACCCTCCAGAACATATCATCGTACCCAAAGACGTTCATCGCCTCACATCGCGATAGCATGGACCCCTGTAGACACCCTTCTCTACTGATCACACACGGTCAATTCCTCTCCCATAAACAAGGTCCATTCCCGCAACGCACGCTCGTCCCACGATTCTCGCTCTGCTCGACGCTTCTCCATCACGATATCCGTCCGCCTCTGAATTATGGCTGGACGTCCGGAACGAACATGGAAGCTGAGGGTGATCTTCCCTGGGATCTCAAGCTAGATGAACGACTCAATTGGAGGGGTAGCACGACGGGCATACATGCGTCTCCGACGTCACTGTGGATGCACGCACACAGGGAGAGGCTTGTCACGCTCACAAATGCATTCGAAGAAACCGTGAACGTCTTGCACGTACCAGAGGACGATACGAGCCCTGTCGGCGAGCCCGAGACGATGCCTTTCGCACGCATCAACCCTGCATGGATGGACGTCGCATTCACTGACGCACCTCTGGCATGCGATGAGAACGCAGGGACGTGTAAGGAGATGGAGGAGTTGTGGGAGTTTCGGAGGAGGCAGGGAAGAAAGGAGGAGGGAAGGTACAAGTTCATCTTCGACGTGAGTTCGCCTTTTTCTCGAGGCGCATATAGGCTGATGTCATCTTCATCACGTCCAGATCGACGGGAACGGATGGTCGGGCCGGTTCAAGCGATTGGTCACGGGAAATGCACTCGTCTTCAAGGCGACTATCTACCCCGAGTGGTATGTTCATCAGTGAAGGTGGGTGTACTGGACACACGGATTGACATAGTTGTTCGCAGGTACATGTCGCGTATCGCACCGTGGGTGCACTACGTCCCGATTCAAGTATCGTACACAGATTTATATGACGCGGTAGCGTTCTTCCGCGTGCGTGACGAGCTTGCAGCACGGATAGCGAAAGCAGGGAGGGAGTGGAGTCGGCGGTTTTGGAGAAAGGAGGATATGACGGCGTATTTCTATCGGTGAGCTTTATGGCGTCGCGGGATCAGATGATCGATTCATGTCGTGAACATTTCTTCTAGGTTGCTCCTCGAGTACGCCCGTGTCTCGAGTTTGGACCGTGCGTCGATGGACTATTCGTGATCAAGGTTTTCCATGATATTTATGGTCTTACGAAACCGATGGGCTACTTGCTGCTATCGCTTCGCGCTCAGCCGTGTTCAGCGAAATTATCGTGACGCGTAATGAGGACGTGCCAAAATTTGGTCGATTGGCATTGACAGTATGACGTGCCAGGATCAGATGATGGAAGTGAAGTATGACCACCAACTGCTGAATTTAATGACAGACGAAGCGTCGAAATACCAGTGGTGGTTTTGAGGCTATTCAGTCGGTCATATTCCGGGAGACATTGCCACATTCATCAACTCGATTTTCCTGCGAGACATAACATCGGAACACCGACAAGGCCTACAACTACAGTATCACTTTCGACTGGAGTAACTAACGTACAGCGACTTCAAATTTGTTCGGAAAACACGGAGTGAGCAAAAACCGACTCCTCTCGCGGCGGGTGTAACGATTAAGCCTCGACGATGGAAAACTTGCCACTGGCCAAATCATGCTTGACATCCCAAGTGGTGATGTTGTTGAGCTCGGCAAGGTTCTTGTTCCAAAGGGAGGGAGTATCGACTTCAGCCCTGATGATCTGCGTCTCTTGGTACTGACTGGTGATATAGGCGTTCAAGACTGGCGTGAAGTCTGCCTGAACGAATGATCCAGATCTGCATTTTTCTGAGTGAGTTGCTTGTTTCGCTTTAATGAAAGGATGGATCACAAACCCAACGCCTTTGAAGAAGAGGACTGGAGTGGGAGCGAAGTCGTTCGCCTTGAGGAAACCTGAAGGTAAGAAAGTGTTGAGGCCCTAGATCGTGGTGCGACCGATCTCACAACTTACCGACGGCAATGTCCTCCCTGAGCTGGGTGCCGTTGTACGCTTTCAAGGTATTGCCCGTATCCGCTTCAGCACTCTACAATCTAGTTAGAGGCAGCTCGGGGGAGCGAGTTGTGGTAGACTCACAGAGAACTTATAGACACCGTTGTCGTCCTTGGTCAAAGTCGTTTTCTGGCCAGTCTACATGGTGTCATCTTCAGTCTGTGAATCGCATCTCTTGTGGGAGTGATCACTCACGTTGATGGGTACGAACGTGGCAGCATCCACGATGGTGTCAGAAACATAGTCAACCTGGGGCTTCGCGAAAGCGATCCTAGAAAAGACGTACGGCCATTTGTTAGCTCGTCCCGTTCACTAGTCATCTACATCGTACTCACTGGCTCGTGTAGGTCACAGTGATATGGTAGGGTCCTGTGTAGAGAATTGACGCAAGTGAGTGACACGCATCACGGAATGAGCAACTGACATGCATACCTGTGCTAGCAAACTTTGTGACTCTGCAATCCTGGGTTAGTGGCTGAAGCGGAAATCCACGGAAGAGTAATCACTTCCAGCAGACGGGGAACTTGTCGTTGTACATCCCCTCGATTTCCTTGTCGAACGTCAGCATAAGTGTGGCGTCCGCCCCGAGATCTTGGCTGTGAGCGATACACATCACTTGGTGAGCCAATTGTCAGGAAGACGACGAGTCCTGAAGCGCTCACGTTCGGAACGTCATGGTCCTGGAGAATACAGTGGACATGGTTAGAGCGAGCAGAAAGGAGAATGTGGTTTAATTGAGGTGGTAGAAATCGAAGGATTGTGTGCTTCGAGTTGGGGATCCTTGGATGCAAAGGGGTTTCTTTTATATCTGTTCGGGCATACGATGACCTAACAAAAGAATTCCTGCCTGATCTTCAGGTGACCTGATGGGCCCTTCGCCAAGCGGGACTGTGCCCTTGCATGTGGCGTGAAAGCGAACAATAATCATCAAGAAGTTGGGGCTGGAACCGACCTTGCGTTCCCTCCTTCCTCGATCTGTATCAGGAACTAAATCCGCATGGATCGAGGGCGGAACTAACCAGCCCCTTCTCGCTTTCTATAGGAACATACCGAGATGAAGGCGAGAACTTCTCGTGTTCAACCCGTTCTGACCGAACCGAAGAAGGGCAGTGACAGAAAAATGCGTGTACTAGTTGCCCACAGGAATGAAGCTTCCGGTTGCAATTATATCAATCTCTCCTTTCAGGATTCCACAACTTCTTCCTTGCAAGAAAACGGGGAACTCACTGTAGTGCAAGCCTGAAGAGTACACGACAAGAAATGGCCCTGAACAAAAGTTGGGACGGCGGCGTAACGTCCTGCCACCGTCAAACGACGATGTTTGTAATTCGGATGCCCTTGACACATCTTCTCTGGCCGTCAATGTCCAATGAAAGGAATGGGTATTTGCTACCTTCTGTGAAACACCAAAAAGGGTGTTTCCTTTGTCCCTGGTTGGAATCCGAGTAGTGGCAATCATTTTTTCGTATCAAGGATTTCAAGTTGTACGCAGCAAGATCACTATCATGAACACGAGGCAGATCATCGATTATGTTCCCTATTGAGCATGCCTGGTTTTCAAATCTGGGCCCTAGATTTGAGACCAATCCAAGCCAGCCACTACTTACCCGTGGGCCGTGGCCTACCTCGTCTCGACATGACACAGTAAAAGTGTCGTAGTTGGAGTTTTTTTTATACTTATTTTCTGAATTTCGGCAAGTTAATTGGTTGGAGATCGACCGTCATCGATATGGTTCTTGTGTCGTGTGAGATCCCCGTTTTCACTTTCCCCGTGTTTACCTGTTGCAGGATGCCGAATCAGGTCGAAATGGCTACGTGACGGTGGAGAATGGGACGTATGAAAAAGAGGGTCAGTCTTCCCTTCTTCCCCACCCCACAATCATTTCGCTGGTTTCATCAAGCCAAACACCACCCCGGACGCCGCCGTCGACCAATTTCCCCCCGACGAGTCAAGTTCGTCCGCACCGAGCACTCGATAAATGGCAGTGTGTTGTGTGTCTCTTCGGTTCTCTACGAGTCGGGTCCATCGATGCCTTGAGACGCTTCTGGAGACTGTCTACTGTAGTGCGCCGTGAGACACTGTATTAGGTTCTACCTGGATCAATCAACGCATCGCCGCCGTACAAGGAGGGCCAAGGCAATATATTCTTATCTGGAAACAGGCTGGTGGATATGTGAGAATGGCCCGAGGCGCCGGCTGCTTCCTTCAAAAGCTCGGACAAAGTTCTAAATCCAGGTTGGCGTTACTCGACTCCAGGAATCGGAAATAGATCGATGGAACGTTTACATTCCGAGCCCTACATCCACCTACCAAACTTCCTCTGGCTCAGTGGTCACAAATAAATCAACTGGCAACAAGTGATACTTGACACAAAACCAGACCCATGTGGCCAGAGATTCGAAGGTATGCAACAATCACATTATTGCTTGATTCGTTCGAACCTTGTCCCCCAGCGTATTGCATGGCAGTTCCATAACTCCAGACTCGGGAATGGTGATAATCGGGTCTGGGATTGAACGCAGAGAACTTACGTGCCAGTGGCGTTTCATGTGATGCCGGTCGCCGTACTCCACACTTTTTGTCATTCATGCTTCTCAGCAGCCATGCGGATCAATGAAACCTGACACTCATCGGTTCTGCTTTCTACACTGAAAGTCCCTGTCATGCTACTCAGCTATCAGCTTGGTGCATCGGCCGCTGGATTTTATCTCAACAAGAAAAGCGAGGCGTTAAAGTCGAAGAAATGGCTCGAGGGGGGTTGGTATATCGGTGGAGTTCCACAGACAGATACTTTGCGAGCAGCCTAGTATGCTTTCCACTTGTGTTTAATGAAGTCATTCGTGGTTGACGCGTTCTAACTTCTGATAGAACGAGACAAAGGTGACTATTCACATGCTCCGACGTTTGGAAGATCAGGGTCGTTTATCCCCCTCAAGCTTGTCCGATTATCTCCAAGTACGTACGAGGTCGGGCGGGCCATTTTAGGTTGATGTCAGATAGGACTTCACTATCAGGTCCCAATTCAGTTGAGCCGACCAATCGAGCAGGTACCTGTTAAAGAAAACACTAGATTTCATCGATTTCCCATGATCAATGTTGCAACTACAATGTCTTGGAGCACGTGCTGCTGTAGTTCGTCCAGGGTGTAGTCGAGGATGGCCTGCATAACGGAGGTAGTATTCATCTCACGATCAACGCGACGAGCGGAGGTCAATGAGAAATCGAAGTTGGATCGAAGTTTACGCGTCAGGGCGTCGATCACACAAATTAATAACGTTATTTTCACTTTCGAATGATTTCACCGTCGGTAATCTCGCGTTTTCTCATTGGTTGTAAATCACGTTTACGTGGGAATTCGCGCAGCCCTTTCGAAGCGAACGAAATTTACTAGACAGTCTATCGACGGCTTGCCTCATATAGACGGGCTGGTCACCAGACTACGTTGCAACCTGCTTCATGTAGCACACCGGACAATTCGTGACTGACCAAGTATATGGATCAACCGTCCGTAACTCTTGCAAGCTCAGCTGATAAGTGCTAGGCCCGATCAGCCAGGCATCTTCTCTGTCAAAATCAGAACAGATTAGTGTCAGGTACTATCGCTGATCGTACTGATGACGAGGGGCGCAGTGAGTGATGAAACCCATGCGGTAAGTATGTTGTATAACCCATCGACCGGCTTGTCGAAGGTGAGCAGCAATGTTGCATCGTGACCCAAATCCTTGCTATGAACGAGTGGTAATCCAATGAGGTGTTGCACATAGGAGGGTGGTGGTAAGACCTACATCGTGAACGTCAAGTTCATCTCGAACTGTGTTGACATCTCTAAGTACTATAGGCATGTGTATGAACTCGGGAGAAATCGGGCGCCTCAAGATAGAGGGATCGAGGTCGACTGCCGCTGTTTTTATACCCCTTCTACTAAGTCGCAGCGAGACAATAACTCGCCCAAAGCTGTGATCATGGCTGCTGACCTGGACCTGGAACGAAGTCAATAAATGGTGTTTGTATATGGAGTTTTGAATTTCGAGAATGAATCCATTGACATCAATTATGTACTATGCGTCGTGCGACCCGCTTGGGCTTGTTCTCGCCATAAACGTGCATTAAGGTAGTTAACACATCGCTTGAGACTTCCACGACTTCGACTCTGTGCGTGACGATCTTTTTCTACAGTGAGAAGCACTCTAGCCTAGTAGTAGCCTAAGCAAATTTTTTGAAACTGTTGCCTCACACCACGCCTGCCCTAACAAGACTAGTATGTTGATGCAACTTGACCCAGTAGTGCAAATATTTTGAACAACTTGCTACAGTATCGGGGTATCGACTCATACAATCTCATGCTCACTCAAGAAGAGCTCGAGGGACACGACGTGATTACCATCCAAAAGAAAGGCCAACTCGGCCTCTCGGCTTGAAATCATCAGATTGCCCCAGCTGCGTGGAACTATTGAGAGAATATTAGATTTGGTGCGCGACGTCGAGAAAGACTTGCCATCCCTCCGAATCTCGTTCTCTCCGTTCGACAATCCCAGCATGCTCTCCGACTGGCGAATCAAGACCATGGCACTCGAGGCAGCGGGAAACGGTACAAGTAGGTCATCGTACCTTTCTCGTTTCAAGTCCGCTGATGATGCGTGCTTGATTCTCGTGCAGCAATTAAACGTGCTGACATGCCCCTGACCAGAGAGGCCGGTTGGATTCACGCATGTCCGCCTGACTCCCCCGCCCGTCTCAACCCTCCCGATCTCACTCCGCTTACGACTTCCACGACCCTCCAGAACATATCATCGTACCCAAAGACGTTCATCGCCTCACATCGCGAGTCCATGGACCCCTGTAGACACCCTTCTCTACTGATCACACACGGTCAATTCCTCTCCCACAAAAAAGGTCCATTCCCGCAACGCACGCTCGTTCCACGATTCTCGCTCTGCTCAACGCTTCTCCATCACGATATCCGTCCGCCTCTGAATTATGGCTGGACGTCCGGAACGAACATGGAAGCTGAGGGTGATCTTCCCTGGGATCTCAAGCTAGATGAACGACTCAATTGGAGGGGTAGCACGACGGGCATACATGCGTCCCCGACGTCACTGTGGATGCACGCACACAGGGAGAGGCTTGTCACGCTCACAAATGCATTCGAAGAAACCGTGAACGTCTTGCACGTACCAGAGGACGATACGAGCCCTGTCGGAGAGCCCGAGACGATGCCTTTCGCTCGTATCAATCCTGCATGGATGGACGTTGCATTCACTGACGCACATCTGCATGCGATGAGAACGCAGGGACGTGTAAGGAGATGGAGGAGTTGTGGGAGTTTCGGAGGGAAGAAAGGAGGAGGGAAGGTACAAGTTCATCTTCGACGTGAGTTCGCCTTTTTCTCGAGGCGCATATAGGCTGATGTCATCTTCATCACGTCCAGATCGACGGGAACGGATGGTCGGGCCGGTTCAAGCGATTGGTCACGGGAAATGCACTCGTCTTCAAGGCGACTATCTACCCCGAGTGGTATGCTCATCAGTGAAGAGGGGGGAACTGGACACACGGATTGACATAGATGTTCGCAGGTACATGTCGCGTATCGCACCGTGGGTGCACTACGTCCCGATTCAAGTATCGTACACAGATTTATATGACGCGGTAGCGTTCTTCCGCGTGCATGACGAGCTTGCAGCACGGATAGCGAAAGCAGGGAGGGAGTGGAGTCGGCGGTTTTGGAGAAAGGAGGATATGACGGCGTATTTCTATCGGTGAGCTTTATGGCGTCGCGGGATCAGATGATCGATTCATGTCGTGAACATTTCTTCTAGGTTGCTCCTCGAGTACGCCCGTGTCTCGAGTTTGGACCGTGCGTCGATGGGCTATTCGTGATCAAGGTTTTCCATGATATTTATAGTCTTATGAAACCGATGGGCTACTTGCTGCTATCGCTTCGCGCTCAGCCGTGTTCAGCGAACTCATCGTGACGCGTAAGGAGGACGTGCCAAAATTCGGTCGATTGGCATCGACAGTATGACGTGCAGCCACAGCCAGGATCAGATGATAGAAGTGAAGTATGACCACCAACTGGTGAATCTAAAGACAGACGAAGCTTCGGAATACCAGTGGTGGCCTTACATTCATCAACTCGATGTTCCTGCGAGAACTGGCCTCGGAACACCGACAAGGCCTACAACCACAACATCCCCTTTGACTGGAGTAATTAACGTACAGCGACTTCCAGTTTGTTCGGAAAACACGGAGTGAGCAATATGCAACCAACTCCTCTCGCGGCGGGTGTGACGCTTAGACCTTCTTCAAGGTGATGCTAAACTTGCCATTTGCATTGTCGTACTTGACCGGTGACCCCAAGTGGTGGTGTGCTCGAGCGCGGTAAGGCTCTCGGGTGTCGACTGCACTTGATGATCTGCGTCTCTTTGTGGTCATACTAGTTTTTTCGCAACATCACACTTGAGTTATTGTCAGCAATACACAGACATCCAGACAAAGACAACAACTACAACACAACCATCTCAACGAGTAATCTTACATGGGCTCCCCCCCAAAACACCAACCGGGCAACAGCACACTCCTCCGAGTCTGATAACGGAGTTGTCGCCTAAGCTTGGGTGATGGAAAACTTGCCAGAGGGAATGTCGTAGTTGACATTCCAGACAGTGATACTGTCGAGCGCAGCGAGGTTTTTCTCCCAAAGGACCGGAGTGCTGATTTCAGCCCTGATGATCTGCGTCTCTTGGTAATCAGACGTGACATAGGCGTGCAAGATCGGAGTAAAGTCTCCCTGGACGAACGATCCAGAGCTATAATTGTCTGAATGAGTGCTCATTTTCGATTGAAAGAAAGAACAGATAACGAACCCGACTCCCTTGAAGAAGAGCACGGGGGTAGGAGAAAAGTCTCTGTCCTTGAGGAAACCTATACATGGAAACATGTTCAGTACCAGCACAACGCTGCGGATCCGGCGACTCACCAATACCCATGTCCTCCTTAAGCTGCGTACCGTTGTACGCCTTCAATGTAGTGCCCGCATCAGACTCAGCAGGCTACATCCAAGTCGAAGTCAGTACCACGAGCGAGTGCTAAAGAATATGCGACTCGGAAACTCACAGAAAAGTTGTAGACACCGTTGGAATCCTTGATCAAGGTAGTCTTCTGGCCAACCTATGTGACATCCGAATTTAAATCCGTGAATCAATACTGAGTGCGGGTGTGGTCACTCACATTGACCTTCGCAAAGGTACCAGCATCCACGATGGTGTCAGAGGCATATTCGACCTGAGGCTTGCAGAATGCGATCCTGGATAGTGTTGACGACCCCTTGTTAGTATGTCTCCCGTCGTGAACTCGCGTAGCTGCACTCACTGGCTCTGGAATGTCACAGTAATGTGGTAGGGTCCTTGGTAAGAAATTGACCCGTGAGCGACACAACTAATCGAAGGAGGAGCTGACACGAATACCTGTTCTGGCAAACCTGGTGACTCTAAACGTCTACTCAGTGACTGTAGGGAAAATAGATGGCTGGGTACTCACTTCCAGCATATGGGGAACTTGTCGTTGTACATTCCGTCGATCATGTTGTCGAAGGTCAGCATAAGCGTGGCGTCCTGGCCAAGGTCATTGCTGTAAGTGATGCATATCATCGGTGAAGAGCGTCGTGAGCAAGGTGTCAGAAAGACGCCGAATCTCGAGAACACTCACGTCTTGAATGTCAATGTCCTGGTGAATGTAGTAGACATGATTGGAACGAGTAGGAAGAAGAATGGGATTCAAGTGAGGTAGTATGAATCGAAGGGAAGGGTTCTTCGAGTTGGGGATCCTTGGATGTAAAGAGGTCTTTTTTATATCTGTTCGGGCATACAATGACCAAACAAAAGAATTCCTGCCTGATCTTCAGGTGACCTGATGACTTCGCCACGGCGGGACTGTGCCCTTGCATGTGGCGTGAAAGCGAACAATAATTATCAAGAAGTTGGGGCTGGAACCGACCTGGCGTACCCTCCTTCCTCGATCTGTATCAGGAACTAAATCCGCATGGATCAAGAACGGGACTGACCAGCCCCTTTTCGCTTTCTATAGGAACATACCGAGATGAAGGCGAGAACTCACGATCTCTCGTGTTCAACCCGTTTTGACCGAACCGAAGAAGGGTGACAGAAAGATGCCGTGTCCTAGTCGCCCACGCCGGGAATGAAGCTTCGAGTTGCAATCACATCAATCTCTCCTTTCAGGATTCCATTGAACTCCCTGGCAAGAAAATGGGGAACTCACTGCAGCGCAAGCCTGAAGAGTACGACAAGAAATGCCCCCGAACGAAAGTTGGGACGGCGGCGTAACTTCCTCAGGCTGTCACCGTCAAACGACGATGTTTGTAATTCGGATGCCCTTGACACATATTCTGTGGCCGTTGGCAACGTTCAATGAAAGGAATGGGTGCTGCCTAGTACCGGGTATTTACTACCTTCTGTGAAACACCAAAAAGGGTGTTTCCTTTGTCCCTGGTTGGAATCCGAGTAGTGGCTGAGAACACGCGGTGACACGATCTTCTGGATCAATCATTTTTTTCATATCCAGGATTTCAAGTTGTACGCGGCAAGATCACTATCATGAACACGAGGCAGATCATCGATCATGCTCCCTATTGAGTATGTGGCGTGCAAATCTGGGGCCAAACTTCGAGGCAAGAACATTTGCAGTTCGGATCTTGCCAGCTGGCGGAATTGCCACCTTCAAGTTGAGAATTTGCCACGGGGTCCTTTCTGGGCGAGTCGCAAGTAAGGGACACCGAGGACGAGGAATATTCGCGGTATTCTCCGTTCACGTGTATTCGACACTCTGCTTCTAGCAGGAGGATCCATCTCTGACTACAGGTCGTCGCTGGATGAGCATCACCCCATATTTCGTATACCTTGCGAACGGCGGCCCGGGGTACACCATCGGCGAGTGGAACAGTCGTAAATGCCACCATCAAGAGTCTCGATGATCCCTCCGAGTCGCAAACAACACCCTTCCGGTCCCTACACGCATCGACACCTATGATCGGAAAATAGCATGTACTCTTCGCAGATAAATTTTCTGCGCCATTCCTAGGGAAGCTGTGATCTGCGTCGGTGCAACGTAGATGTCAGCTCATCGCATGAGTTACGAAGAACTGCCAAATCCCAGAATGCAATACACACATCGAACACCTCATTGATCTAAGAAACAATTGGGTCAATCCACATCTGAGTTTGCCTCGTGATTAGCTCAGTCACCGATCACCGGTCACCGTTCATCGGCAACAATGAGCTCGCTTGAGTAGCACACACAGGGCCAATTCCCAGTACCACAAGAGGTGGGGCTGAGCGAACGCTTGGCCACATGACGCCCCGTTTATCCCTATGTATCGCCGCCATGATTATTGGTTGCTGAAGAGATAACGATTGCGGTGACTGCCGTTCAAGTTGGCTCACCTGATGTGTCACGGGTATTCCAGAAAAAATCGGTGCTCTGACCAGAAAGATCAAGTAGTGACTCAACTGTGGAAGGGTGGAAAAACCTCAAATTTTCCTGACCAACTCCGAACCCCAATGTCAGACAGGGTCAGGCAAGCCATTTGAGGCCGATGTTAAGAAGAGAGCTTCTCTGTCAACTCCCGATTCAGTCAGGCCACCTTACAAGAGCCGAGCAAGTCCCCCTCGAAGAAAACATCGATTTCATCAATTCCCCGTGGCATACCTCGTGCGTGCAACTTAATTGCGGATGGTCGCGGAGGGTGGGTATCGTCACCTGTGTCTGTCGGCGCGTCAGCTGCGATGAACTTCATTAGGAAAGCATACTGGGGCAAAGTATTTGTCTGCGGAACTCCACCAATATAGTACCAACCCCCCTCGAGCCATTTCTTTGACTTTAACTTGAACCTCTTTTCTCTTGTTCAGGCACAATACAGCGGCTGATGCACCAAGCCGCGACCTGATGAGTAAGTACTAAGCTGAGTCACCTGGCAGAGACGTTGACCGTAGAAAGCAGTACCATTTTAGTGTCAGGTTTCATTGATCCGTGGCTGCTGAGAAGCATGAGTGACAAAAGGTGTGGAGCACGGCGACCGCATCGTATGAAACGCCACTGGCAGGTAAGTCCTCTGCTTTCAATCCCAGACCCGATTACCACCATTCCCGAGTCTGGAATTATGGATCTGTCATGTGGTACCGTGACGCTGGGGGACAAGATTCGAGCGAATCAAGCAACAATGTGATTGTTGTATACCTTTCGAATCTCCTGCCGCATGGGATCGAGGTCTGGTTTTGTGTCAAGCATCACTCGTTGGTCGATTTATTTGTGACCACTGAGCCAGAGGAAGTTTGGTAGGTGGTGGTAGGACTCGGAATGTCAAGGTTCCATCGATCGATTCGCGATCCCTGGAGCCGAGTAACCTGGATTCTGTCACATCACCAGAGACCGCAGCACAAACTCGCGTTGGACACTAGATAAGACAAGCGCGACACTAAAAAAACACTACAACTATAGATTTCATCGATTTCCCAATCGTTGCA
Organism: Chalciporus piperatus; assembly: GCA_038093975.1. Taxonomy (NCBI): domain Eukaryota; kingdom Fungi; phylum Basidiomycota; class Agaricomycetes; order Boletales; family Boletaceae; genus Chalciporus; species Chalciporus piperatus. Next base: position 150,246 of record JBBPTG010000037.1, read on the forward strand.
ACCTGCTTCACGTGTGCACTACTTAAGGGGAGATTATCGATGATCGTTCAATCACGGATATATAGTCCCCCAGTATTGGTCTCGCCTGCACTGAGGCCTCGTTTCGGTCAGAACACACCCGCCAGGATTAATTAAGCTCCTTCAAGTTGAACACAATAAAAGGCAGTGCAGGGGAAATCACAGCACCTATCAGCGCCCATAAGCCATACTACTGGCAGATCAACCGTCCATAATGTAACTCTTGCAAGCTCCGCATGTTCAGACATGTTCTCTGTCAGAATCGGATCAGATCAGTGTCAGGTATCACTGATCGTACTTGATGATGCTGAGGGGCGTGAGTGACGAGAACCATGCAATATTAAGTATGTCAAGTGAGTCGACGGCGATCACACGAAGCGCCACTGGTAGATCCATTTCTAGTCGCAGATTTGATCATCACCATTCAATTGGGTCTGACGTTTGAATTTCATTCTGGTACCGAGCTTTGGTTCTAAGCTCAGACGCAGGCACAGCCTGATGAATACTTGACGATCACGTTCAAGTAAGAAAATTTCGAGGTGGGGTTGGGCTCCGTCAATCGATGTACGATTCGAGAACTTGAAGCCGAATAAATGTCAACTTGATCGTGAAGTTAGTATCCGAGATTTCGAAGGTGTTCAAATCAGGGTAGTACAATCTTGTCTAGCACGGGCGACAACTTTGGAGGTTTGGGTCCCACGACATCAATCTCCCCTTATCCGACGACTACTCCACCCGGACGATCGCATACTCCCCAGTGGGGGGATCACATACCAACTCCCATTTCGTACTAGCGGCAAGCTCTGTCAGATCCTGTTCCCAAATACACTGCGGAATAAACTCAGAGTGAATGACTTGTTTCTCCTGAAACGCGAGGGTAGTGACATATGCGCGGAGGATGGGGACAAACTGTGTCTGAACAGTAGCTGATGGTCTGCCATCGAAATCGAAATCAGCTATAGAATGGGAACGGAGAAGGGGTGGACGAACTTGACATCGGGGAAGTAAAGCACCGGGGTTGGCATTCCGATCGTGTTCTCTTTGAGAAAACCTATCATAGCATGGAGCGTTTGGATGTGACGGTCGAGCGGAGCAAGGGAGAAGTAAAGACTGACCGATGGCCATGTCCTCTTTTTCAGATGTCCCATTCACTGCTGTCACATAACCTTGTCGTCCCTCTTCGGGGTCCTGAACCACAAGCGAATTAGGAGCAAAGTCACACAGCAGCGAAGAAGCCCTAAACGAACCGTGAAATCATACGATCCTTGACTGTCATTGGTCAATGTTGTCGATTGACCCATCTATGAGCATAAGCTAAGCAACACACATCCCTAAAATTTCGACCGTAACCTACTCACGTCGATGAATGCGGTAGCAGCAGCACCGACAATGACACGCCCGCGATCAGATACTTGGGCTTTCGTGATCGCCAGCCTAATAAAGTGGCGTACTTGGTTACGACTCTGCTCGCAAGGCTATGTACTCCTGGAGACTCACTGGCTTTCATACGTGACCAAGGATGTAAAAATGCCTTCTGGTGGCGCAAACACAGAATAATCATGAGGAAGATACACACGGTACACGAGCTCTCGAACGAAATACCTCGTCGCCCAAATGTGATTCTCCTGACCATCCGGTCAGCAGCGGTCGGATGAAGAGCCAACCAAACTTACTTCCAGATCACCGGGAACCTGTCTTTGTACAACCCATCGACCAGCTTGTCAAACGTGAGCAGCAATGTTGCATCGTGACCCAAATCTTTGCTATGAACGAGTGATAATCGAGGTGTTGCACATGGGAGGGTGGTGGCAAGACCTACGTTGTGAACGTCAAGTACCTCTCGAACTGTGTTGACATCTCTATAGGCATGAGCTTGAGCAAGGAGAAATCGGCTGCCTCAAGATAGAGGTCGGCTGCCGCTGTTTTATACCCCTTCTACTCGTCCGCCTTAGGTCACCTTTGTGATCGGAACATTCTAGTGTCATAAGATCGAATGAGTCATAGCAATGCCATTTCCGCGTGAATGCTGTCAGAATGTCAAGAACTTTTGGGAGGGAAACTTTATTTCCATTATTCATTTCCCATTCACATATGTTGACGAGTAAATCATTTCAGAAGATGAGCAGTGCTTGTCTACTGCTGTGCGGACGTCGCCCCAGGCAGGTACAACATCGCCCAAGTAAAGCCCCCGAACGTGATCAGGTGCTCAACCAACGCTCAACCTTACCGGCGGTATGTCATGCTAGGCGCGGCCATATACTTCTTTGCAACCTGTCAATAAAAGTTCAGCAGCGATGATTCATTAAATGACGACCAGACAGAATGATCTACTTGAGTTTGCATAAATGCCTCCAATCACCGATTTGAACAACCCCCGAGTGACAACCCCGTTTGTGGCTGTGCACATTTAGGAGGCCAGCAGAACGGGATTCATTGTAGGCATGTCCACGAGATGTTCAGCAAGGTTGATGCTGGTATACATATGTATGTGGGTACAATTGCACAGATTGCGGGATGATCCAATAAGAGCAAAGGTACATTCAGTCGCAGCGAGACGACACCGCTCCCAAAGCTGTGATCATGGCCGCTGACCTGGACCTGAAACGAAGTCAATAAATGTTAATGATGTTTGTACACGGTGTTTTGAATTTCGAGGATTAATCCGTCCATAAATGAGCACAAGGAAGAACTGACCCGCTGGGGCTCGTTCTCCGACAACAGGTTCGGCAGGTCAGATATCCAGGGTGCAATTAAGGAGAGAATTGTAGTCCATCCACAATCTACGGTATCGAACAGTCTGGCGACAGTATAAATATTAAGGCTCTGATGAGCTGCAGCCTGCAGGTTACTGCCAGTTTCACTCGGGTGAGCGAACTTATGTCAAGAGCAGCGCATACGACGGGATAAAACAAACAGGACACTTACTTGGAAGCTTCAAAGGGTCGGATGCGCTCCTCTTAGTCTGACTCTCCCATCCTTGAGTCGCTCAGTGACGACAGGACTTGCCGCTGGTCGGTACTTGAACTCTTTGGAATACCTAGATCGTACACACGTCAGCGCATGATACATATAAGGCTGACCTGACACCGACCGAGTGGCGTAGATAACATTTGGGTCTTGCTTTTTAGCGGGTTGGAGATAGAAAGCGAGCCAAAAGAGGAAGGCAAAGAATGCAATCAGTGCGGCGCGTTTCCAAGCAGATGGTTGAGAGCGTTCAAAGCGCTGGTCGACCTGTTGGTGGTCGTCGTCGTTGGTGGGCACAGACTTGTACTCTGCGGACGACATGGACGACGACGACGACGAGGAGTTGGACGAGTGGTCGCAGTTGGGGTGAAAGTGGGTACAGTCGGGGTTTGAAATGTCTTTAGCAATATGTCAGAGGAAGAAGACAACGTAGCGATCGAGGGAAGCCAACATGAGAGCGGTAAATTCATTACTCTTTTGCTTTTGTACATTTAACAATCCCCTCAACCTCCACAGACATGGGGCTCTCAGCCGAGGACTCGGACGTCGACATGCTCAACGACGAGCAGAAGATAGACGAGGAGGAGCGTGAGGACGACAAGGAGGGCGAGCCGGACGAGGAGGAGGCCGAGGCAGAGCCCGAGGAGGTCAGTCGTCTCTAGGAACAGGACGTATAATTCTTACTTCTTGCAGGATGCCTTGGAATCAGACGAACTCTCCCCCCCACCATCGCCGCTACCAAACAAACCGCGGCTCAAGATCAAGTTAAAGCTACCGCAAATTCTAAGTCCAAACGAATCCTCAAGCCGAGCAGCCTCCACTCCCAGCGGTGAACCCAGCCAACCTCCATCTCGTCGTGGCATCTCGAGAGGTACGAAGACTCTCATTCCACATCTTGCGTCGCTAAAGGTGAACCTTAGACATTGACATCGAATCAGAGGACGAAGACGACGAAGACGAGGTTGTGGGAACCTCCAGTCGCCCTATGACTTCCCGTCAAGCCGTTCTCGCCAGCGTCGTCGATTCATCTCACGTTTCACTCTGTCAGTCGTCAGTCGTCCACACGGGTTGAAGATCTCACATAGACTACAGCGGAGTCATCACGGAAGAAGAAACAACTCACAGAATCAGAGATTGCTCTTCGGCGCGAGGAAACCGCTCGAAAGCGCAAAAATCTATCAGAGAAAAAGCTCGAGGATGAAAAGGTTTTTCGAGCTCCTTTCGTCGCTGTTATGAATCCCAACACTCGTTATAGGCAGAAACCATCAATCGTTTGCTCAAGAAACAGTCCAAGTCAAAGAACAAGCGTAACGTTCTGTCTACCGCAGACGATCGTACGCCTGTTTCGTCTACTCCCGCTGTCATACATTCCGCTCGTGACGGCTCCGAGGTTCTTGAGGGGGAAGTTGTCGAGCCAGTAGAGCTCATTCCTACCATGTATCGGTGGGTATCGACCACAAAGCTACCACCCAATGCCCCAGCCGGCACTGAGCCGACTTCTCGGGATGATGCGGATGGTAAAATGAGACTGACATTCTCCATTCCCGTGAACATCCTTCCCGCCAGTGAAAGTCCACCGTCCGAAACGAGGGTACCCTTGGAGGTAAAACCGATCTGTGACGTCACTGGGTGTCAGCAGGCGAGAAAGTATCGCCTTGTGAAGGATTGGTTGAAGGGCGCGTGCGGCATGGAACATCTGAAGGTCCTAGAACACCAGCTGGAAGTTGCATGATAGTGGTACGTCGTGTCTCATTCGGTTTTCAACGCAACCTGAATAACTTCGCTCAGGCATTATCTTCTGTTGTACATTTACTATGTTATTCGGATCCTATTGGTGCTGGAGTGAAAGCATTCCACGAAGCGGAGCTGCCTGCTAACAGGGTTTGGGCATCTCGGCTCGCTGTGCAAGGATCAGCGTCTATGCGTAACAGAGTCATATGCCTCGTGCCTCGCGTTCGTCGCATGCCTTCTCTCGTTTACGCCTGAAGCTGTTTCATTCTCCGTTCCTTCTGCTGAACTCCCCCAGACTCACTCAAATGTCCCCACCCATTAGGACATCGAGGGGTGTTTTTGCATCATGAATCCTACTGACATGCCTAATATATACATTTACTAATACATCTGAAGCACTCTGAAGCACGGATTTCTGAATCATTCGAGGGGTCCGGATGGGATCTGCTGGTCTCGCGGGGTATTTCGGTCGTTGGTATGTTTGATGACCAAGTCTGATCTTCGATCTCTAATGTCTTCTACGCTTAGGATCGATCTTCGACCGTGTAAGCTAGGATCTCAACCATTTCTGGTTTACATCACTCAAGTTCGTACCGCGAACCTGGCCCCTCCCGCAAGATGCATAGATGCCTGTTCGTTCGGTTTGCTACGCTCACGAATCCTAGATGAAGCTCCAGGTAACTAGGACAACACTAGGGAATTGGATCGGTTTGTGAGTCTTATCAAGGTGCTGTCTTGTTACCCGAAGCTTGTTTGCTTGTATACAATGTCGAACGGCGTCCTGGGGACCCACACTGGCGTCGAGTCAAATTGTACCGCTTGTTTTAGTTCACCCGTCGAGTGGTCACGCTCGTGGGGTTTTCATTCGTCCATCAGGCCAGCGTAAGCTGGGAGATACACGAAGTTGTAGATCCTGAGAACGGTGAAACTCGCTCTATAATACATTGAGGCTTACGCTTGCTTGCTGCGACATAGCGATCTACGCGACCGACCAGAAGCAATCCGCTACAAGAAAGAATAAAAGCGGAACTGTTGAGTGGGCAAGGTCTGAAGTCGCTGATCGATCAGCCCTTGGTGCTAAACCATTTACAGTGGTGATGGAAGGCAACCTCCTCTTCGATTCCGCCTGGACCCCCCAATTCTTCTGGCCCCACGCTACCCCTAGGCGCAGTCAATACAACCCGATAGCTATGCTTTGCTTGATATCCACGACAACCAGAATCCCATCGGAGCCTTGATTTTTACGGGTCTAGTGCAGCCTTCCTCGTATGCCATCGAACGATATCTTGTCATAGAAAGATCGATAGCAGAAGTGTACCGGTGTCAAAGCTGTACAAGCTCGCCATGCGCAGCTCTGCGCTCGTCTTGCGTTGCGTCGATCGTAAACATCATCACGGTAAACCATTTGGATCAAAGGCACGTGCGCAGACTTACTTCGTGATCGAAAGAATCGTACGAACTGACGGACTTACACTGTCCTCTGTGGATCCGAGACATTATTTGATAACGTTCGTTTATTTTCCTCACTAGTTCGCCTCCATCCCCCAACCCCACCTACCCATAATACGTCAACGGATACTCCAACAAAACACACTGCTCCTGATCCAAAAACGCCGAATTCGAAGGCGGCGTATCCAACAACCTGATACTCGCTGGGTAATGCGCATCTGGCTGAACCTCTTCCCAAAGTCCATGCTCCGCCAACATCATCGAGGTATTTGTGTACCCACGAGCGATGAGATAACCGATCGATGGGTTGGGGTTACCGGTGCGAGCGAACGAGGTCCAGGCGTCGCTGGTGACTTGGGACATCAAGAGGTCGTTCCAGTCGCGGAAGGGAAGGGAACCTTGGCCGAGGGTACCTTGTGGCCAGTACGCGTCACCTCCGTGGCAGCTACGGTGGAGAACGAGTGAGATCTTGGTCAGGCGGGTGGTGGAAACGGCATGTTTGGGCGCGTCTCACCGGAAGTATGGCAGATTGGGATCGCCATAAGGATATCCAGGTGCTGCTGGTGGGTCACAGATACCCGGGATTGGTTCCCAACCCATGTAACTCCTGTCGAGCTGGTATGAATACACCGATTGGAAGACCTTGTGCTTGCTCGCTGCGTAGAGTGTTGCCTGATCTACACATCTGCCTCATACATGAGAATGGTTCTAGGCAACGAATTAAAAGTGATGTGCATACCTGAATCCGCCATCCGTGACAACATGAGTAGTCGCATTGAATATATCCAAGGTCGTATTCGTTCCGGTCGGCACTGGGAACAACCCAGACGCAATGACTGCATCCGTCACGTTCTGCGGATACCTGGTCATGTTTTCAGTCAGCACATAAACCACGTCTACAACCCAAATTCTGAAGGTATCACTCACCCAGTCCTCAGGAGAAGGTCAGCTTCAGTGGTGTTCATAGTAGGGAACACGCCGATAAAGTCCGCCCCATCATCTCTTAACCATCCAAATATGACGTGCGCAGGCGCGACTTCGCCAGGCTCAGTCATTTGCAGATGATCAGTGATGATGTACGTTCCATCCACGACCACGTAGCTGTCCATCGTCACCAAACACTGTACAGCGCAACTCGAAATAAGTTCTTACCTCGGAACCGTAGGCGCACTGACGAGCGTCTCAGCAGAAACAGCTCTCAAACGCCAACACATCTGTACTATTCGTGCAGTTCACATGCGCGATCAACGGATTTGCGGCGACCATGATCTCCTCGGCGATCGTATAATACTGAGAGAACGGTCCAGAATAGCCGTAGCCTCCAAGATTGCTCTGAGCGATCGCTGCATGGAAGAGACCAAATGCGGGCTTGGCGGCCAAGAGGGCGCGGACGGAACCTGCACCTGCAGAGGCACCGAAAATCATCACGCGAGTTGGGTCGCCACCGAAATCAGCGATATGTTCTTGGACCCAGCGGAGTGCAGTGATCTAGTGTTGACATTAGTTGCGAGTTAACGTATCGTGAACGACGCTCCAGAGAAGAAACCATACCTGGTCAGCGATACCGTAGTTACCGTTGGTGACACCATCCTCCAGAGCCAAAAATCCAAGCGTGCTCGGTCTTGCCAAACGTTCGAGTCGATCTCAGCATGATAAGCTTCAAAAGAGTCCTCACCTGTAGTTGATAGTGACGGTCACCACATCATTCCGACTAGCCTGATTCCCACCATTGCTCGAACCAGCACTACCCTCCCCGCTCGTAAACCCACCACCATGAATCCAAAACATCACCAGTCTCAACACTGACGACGTCGCCCCATTCTCGGGGAGATACGGCGTCTGAATGTTGAGGTACAAACAGTCCTCACTACCAAGTCCGATCTGTATGCACGGTGACCCATACGCAAGCGCACTGATGTTCCCACTTCCGCTATACACTTGCGAATACGTCCAACGTTCGTAAGGATCAGCGTAAGGTATACCCACGAATCGGAACGAAAGATGATCGCGCGTTCTATAACGAGGTGTCATTCCCAAGAAAAACCACTCCGGGAAGGAGAATGAAAACGTACCCAAGGATAGTCAGGTTTCCGGATTTGACCTCCACTTGGTATTGTGGGCTCATGTCGGTGGCAGTGCTCGGGCGATACGGAGCGCTCTGGGAACAGAAAGCAGGGAATTCTGCATCACAGCTTACACTTTGGATACCGAGTATAGAGATCGCGGAACATTTCGAGGTTGTCGATTGAACCCAGTACCGTTGCACAGGGTCGAATGTCTCGTATGCAAGATACCGCAAGAGGTTCGTCATATCCGATTCAAAGTACATCCCATTTGTGGGGAGGAGGGTTTCGTACAACTGAGTGCACGATGCGATAGCCTGTGCATTCGTACTCGGCTTGTTGATCAGTATGGTCCCATTGTGGTCTTGCGCAACAGGCCCTGGATGATTTCATGTAAATCAGTCAAAGAGCCAGAGAAGGTATGGAAACATACAATTGAGATCGTTCTGAAAGAGAAAAGTGATATCGGAGCCGATACTGTTGGCAGAAGGTACGGTCACAACATGGTAAACGCCGAACGAAGCCAAAAGGGCAGCGATGGCGAGCATTGCGACTATCGATGGGATTACCGTGCTGTTCTTCCCGTGTTTGAAGCGAGAAACGAAGCCTGTGACTCTGAGTTATTCCGCCGTCAATGTCCTCGTGACCATGTTTTCCGGCTATCGCAGGAGGTCGAAGAGGCTGAACCATTCTTCTACGGCGAAAGTTCGGTAGCTGATCAATTTGGGTCACACGGAGAAGTATCAACCCGGGGAATTATACTGTGTCGATCATACCAATTATTGCAGCAGTACAAATCGAGCTGGACTCACTGGTGGCGTGATGGAGATGTCGCGGAAGTAATTGCTGGGCCGATGAATACGGTACCCCTGCGGCAGGTCTCTAAACCAAGCTCCTCGGACTCAGTAGCGCTTGCCACATCTCGAGCAGAGTCTGGGACTCGTTCCAGACTCCCCAGGTTTCCCGGGCCCATGGTCCAAACAAGGATTATATCCCAGCTCACGATTCCCGGGAATAATAAGTGACGGGTATGAGATGCTGTGAGGGCCATTACTATTGGAAAAGGCAAGGATAAGAATGAATCAACTCACCATACATGCCAGATTACAAACACGAATATTTCCCCAAACTCACTGAACGAACACGGTAGTTCAGTGCTTGTCGCGACTCGCGAGCATGGTCAGCAACACTTACTCTGTGATCTGGAAATACCTAAATTTCAACAACAGTTGCACCTAATTGCTCCCTATCCCCCACACCCCCAATTGCCGCCGCATTTACTATAATCGTTTCGCCTTCCAAATCCTGCCTCCAAATCCTCCTTACCTTGACAACAACGGTCCAAAATACCAGCCTCGCCAAACCTCCCCATCCAGCTCTACCAGCACATACATCCTCATAAGCCTTTTGCGCCCCATCCCAAGACAGGTATTCAACGCCCCTCTCAGAGTGTACATGCCCGAAAACGTGCAGCCGAGGTCGGACGCGCCAGAGTGCACATAACAGAGCATAGCAACCAACTTGCTTTTTGGCGTAGAAATCGAGATGTGAGAGAGGGGGTCCATGCGTGATCAATACGTCCGTGTGCGGGGGGATAGAAGACCAAATCTTGGTGGCTTCGCATTCCAAGTCAGTGTCGGGTTTCGTGTCCGGAGAATAGGTGGATGGGGTAACATAAGGATACTGAAAACTCCATTTTCCGAATTTGGGGGTGTTGGGACTGCCGTGTATGAGCAAGTGGCGGCCACGAACCGTAACCTTTGTTGATTTATTCTCGAGGTAAGTGAGAGAGGGATAGCCACTGATGATCTGATCACGCGTAGTGCGATCTGCAAGTGAAGCATCGTGGTTTCCAGCGACGAAAATCTTGTGTTGGTATCTCTGCCTAGAGAGCCAGTCGAGAGCGTCGCGGAATTCATCCTCTTTTCCTTCCTTGGTCAGATCCCCGGCATGGATTAAAATATCACCATCAGGGAGGTCTGGCTGCTCGTGTTGGCTGTTGTGGGTATCAGAGAGGCAGACGATGGTAACCGGGTTTTCCATTCGGGCAAGTGAGTGAGATCGTGCCCACGGATAGACTCGTTGAACAAGGAATCGCAGAGGAGAGGACTTGAAGTCGTCCCAGGCAGTCAACATCTTGCGTTGGAGGTGCACCGGTAAATATCGAAGCCAGAATACGGTGAGCCTTCTACAGTTATTGTGTGTCAAGTACTGGAAATTTTTGTGGACGGGGCACTGGTGAGGCTGTGCAGGGGGTAACCCTGTGCTCGGGTTAGGGTTGACTCCGTTCCCATTTCTGTTCGCCACCACTGGCACTGGCTCGGATTTCCAGGTCACCAGATGGATACCAAGATTGAACAAGACGTGAGATGAATTCCTAAGGCTATGTCTGACACTGACCCATTTGTCAAGATGATTCCCGAAAATCAACAGTCGGCACCTACACGTCCACGGACGAAAGAAATAATCGATCCCAGTGAGTAAGCTGAGAGCTCCATAACTACTTCTGGGACTTACGTCGAAGAACCTTTTAGAATATCCACTTCTCCACGCGAATGCGACATTGATTCAATCAATCAAGCAAGAGACGTTCACTTATGGATCAACAGAAGATCACAAGGTGCGTTTGAATTTTTTTTTTTTTTTTTTTTTTTTTCATTCTCATTTCCAATCTAGATCTGACTACAACACGCCAGCTTGATGTCTATTATCCCCCTTCCTGGGAAGAAGACCGGAAGAACCTATCCCACCAACCACTCATTCTTGTATTCTTCTACGGTGGCGGGCTGATGCGCTGATCCAGGTCCTCTCCTCCTTCATACCTCGTGCACAACAATCTCGGCGCTTTCTTCGCTTCCCGAGGCATTCTCACCGTTATCCCAGACTACAGACTTGTCCCATCGATCACTTTCCCTCAGGGTTCGGAAGACGTCCGAGACGCCCTCGCCTGGGTCATCTCGAACCTATCTCCAGACCCCGCCACTAACCGATGCCATATATTCGCACTCGGACATTCAGCAGGTGGTTTACATGTCATTGGGTTTTTGTTGACGTCCATGTTTTCCTCGTCGCTTGTCAAGCCTGTTCTGCGTGGCGTCGCCCTCATAGGTGTTCCATACGACTTTCAACATAGTAAACTTCGCCTTCGAGACGCTGCACAGCAGTATTATGGAAACCAGAAGAACATGAACGCACAGCAACCATTGAGTCTCCTTCGAAATGCTGATACTGCGGACGTCGCCGCGCTGCCGCCCGTGAGGAATATTATAGCAGAGAGCGAACCGCGTTCGGTGTCGAGTTCCGCCGGCGTATTTACCAAGTTGTTTCGGGAAAAGGGAGGAAGTATTACTCAACAACTTCTCGCTGGACATGATCACGCCAGTCCTATACTAGCGCTTAGTTCCGGATCTGGAGAAGAGTGGGGCGAGGAACTTGCGATTTGGGTGAAGCACTTGAGTTGGACTTAGGACGTGCGGATTAGCCAAGGGTGATACTGATTGCTTACTACACAATTGTGACAGCTAATATGATTACAGTGCGTACCCACTAACCTGCTATCTAGATGTCCAAGTCGATAAAGGTCATTGTGGGATGGTCGTGTGTATACCAATCCGAAGTACGAAGAATGACCGTGAAGCAAGTATCTATCTTGGTCCATGGCTCATGTGGACTAAAGCTTTGCCGTAGCAAGAAAGAGAGGTATGACTGACCAGATCTAAGCTGAGGTGCTTGCCTTTCATAGTTCACGACCCCCAGGGCCCATCGATTCCCATCTAGCTCTTCAGTGGAAATAAGAGTCTCAATATCAACGGGGTCGCACTGTTGGCCCATGAAACCTGCTGGGAACCAGCTAAACCGTCGACGACTGTCGTGAAGGATGGTATGAAGTGTTCCCTCCACCAGAAGCAACTTTATTCGTAGTCCATTGTGCGTCAAGGAGAACTCTTTGTCGCCCTTGGCCCCGAAGTTGAGCTCCACATCAAGTGGATAATAGCATCTTGGGGATCTTGGAACCGCCATACCGAGAGCGTATCTTGAATGAGGGCCAGCCCAGGCAAGGACCTCTAGATTGCGACACCTCTGCACGATGGCTTCCATGAGCCGGCAAAACGCGCGCTCTCCCTCGCCGTAGGTAACCGGGATGCTGATATCAAAGATGCCGAGAAGGGAATATGCAACGTCCTCCGTCTTTGTCGTTCTACGGCGTGAAGCCCACGACATTTTCTTGTGGATAAGGTCGATGCCGGGATTATAATGGCGGATGGACGACTGAGGTATGTGGGTGATTGCTGAGATCCGGTCCACCACCTGATCGTCTGCTTTGTCGTTCACTGTAGTGGTGAGCGGCGACCAATCGCGCACGTAGAACTTCATCGCGTGCGGCGCGAGTAGTTCTTGGAGGGTCCACCCACGCGTAAACCATGCGTCCTTGGCAAGGTCATTGAGGTCATCACTCCCAGCAAGGTAAACGACGCAGATCTCGGCGCCCTCATACCAGCCGTACATGGACTGGATGGCTTCGTGGAGTTCTGTGCTACTTGTTTTGTTGATGCAGCATGTGTCGGCCCATGCGAATAGGCAATGATAATCGATTGCCTTTCCGCAAAAGCTTTGCAGCTTTTTGTACCCCGGACCGTTCTGTAGGTCTGAAGGCATGGCAGGAGATACCATGGATTGAAATGTGATTTCGCCCTGACGGAGCCATCTATGAGAGAGGATGGCGTATCTGAGTACGGGCTTGATGAGATGTTGGATAATGTGATCGTGTGTAGCAGTCTTTGCTTCTGGCGATGCAAGGAAGTCGTGAACGAGAGCCTCGAAGCCAACGATGTTTGCGATCTCCGATTGATGAACGAGTTTCATCTCGGGTACGTAGATGAGATGGGTTGGGAGCTTGTTGAAAACGTATTCGTCAAACAAGGCAAAGATTTCCTGCGATCATGCCATAACATCAAGGTGAGTGACTAGAAGTTTCGGGGACTCCACTGGCACTTACAGATTCGATCCTTGCCAATGGGCTTTGGTGGGCTTCGTCTGGATACGGGACATCCATGGTGGTTCGAGTCACTAGTAGGAGGGTGAGTTGCAGAATTGGGCCAATGATTTATCTCGGTTCCACTGACTCTAGACCCGGATCTGATTCACGTGGAGGCTCCAAGCCGAATACGGGGCTTCTCGGGACTTCGTTGAAGATAGGTCTCGTGGTCCTTGCGTGGTCCTGTATATATGTATATATAGGTAACGTAGGGACCAGGGAGCCACTGGAGAGCAGGAGGACGATAACGATCAGCACCCTCAGAATCCCAGCTTCAACTTTTCCTAGCATGGCTCATCCCCCATCGCTTACGGGCAAACTCAGTGCAAGTCGTGAGTACTAATTCGAAGGACTATCCCGTCAAATCGTTGATTTGCACGAGCCAGTGTTCAATGATCGTACTCAACTTCGACCGATGACATTCATTGGTCCTCAGTATGCATTCCGCACTGTGGATGGTTCAATGAACAATATCGATGACCAGAATTTGGGCAAGGCTGGCACACCATACGCACGCGTCGCGCAACAGACTAGACCCTTACCACCCAATCAATTGCCAGATGCCGGACTGGTGTTTGATACTTTGCTCCGTCGCGACAAGGTGAGGATCCCCTGGAATGGCATTATACTATCAGATTGATCTAATGGTACGATGCGAGTTCCGAGAACACCCTGGTGGCTTATCCTCACTCATGTTCTCGTTTTCGGCCCTCGTTGTATACAGCGTCTTCCGTACCAGTCCCAGGAATATAGGCATAAATGCGACTTCCGGCTACCTTGACCTGTCACCTTTGTATGGTAATGATCAAGCCACCCAAGACCAAGTACTCAGTTCTTTGTCTTGAGTTGTATTCATGTATATTGACATATGATTCAGATCCGGGTTAGAGATGGTCGAGGATGTCTTCACCCAGATACATTCGCAGAGGATCACTTACTTCTCCTCCCTCCCGCCACCATGGCCATCTTAATTTTATTCAACCGCAATCACAACGTAAGCAATCTCGATCCTAGAGTTTGATTATTCTGTCATTCTCCTAGTACATCGCGCGCCATCTCTTGCAAATTAATGAACGAGGAACATGGAGAGATCCTTCCAGTTTGCCACCCCACGCCGCTCAGCTGATTAGGCAAGACGAAGGTTCGCAAACCTCTTTATTCTTGCTCATTTTTTCACCTACTCGGTGTTGGTGTATCGCAGAGATTTTTCAGATCGCTCGTCTTTGTAACTGTGCCTGGTTCGCTGCTATCGCGTTCTCTGACTATTTCTCTGCAATTCTGGGTCTCGTTCATCAGGGTTCGGCCGTGAGCGCCGAGACTTTCGACAAAGCCACCTCTAATAGCAGACGCACCGAGGAAATGCACGCAGTGTCGAGGTTGATATTCTTAATTGATGCTGCACTGCGATGTCCACTAATAGTTGGCAGTTCAACTGTTTGTACAGGTGGCATGTTACCACCTCCCTCGAAGACCAAGAGTGGATCACCCGCCAGTTTTCAATGCTCTTCCCAGGACAAGATCCAGAGAAAGTCACGGTTGCGGATTTCTACAGGACAGCAGGCAGTTTTGAAGCGATGCAACCTGACATTTCAGCATTGGACATTCGGGAAGTGAGTCTTTTTTTTTTACGTTTAATTGCGACTGACTTGCCTCTTGCGTAGTTTGTCCCGCCAAGACGATGGTTATTTCAGAGATTCGGACGTTGCGAGCATCCTGCAGAACTCGTGTGTAACCCCATTCCAATAGGACGAGCATCACGATAGTAGCTCATTGATTTACTTAGCACATCTCATCATGCGGCTTCCTTCGGTGCACGTGGTACTCCAGGGATCATGCGTCTGTATGAACTTAAGGGGATCGAAGCCGGTCGTCGCTGGGGCGTCTGCTCGCTCAATGATTTCCGTAGCGCATTGGGCCTGAAACGTGAGAAATTTAGAGCATTCGAATGGGCTCTAGCCTAAACTCCGAGTCTCTGCATAGCCTACTCCAGCTTTTACGAATGGAACCCAAATGCAACGGTGGCGGAAGCAGCTGAAAGACTCTACGGGGAAATCGACAACCTGGAGCTTTATGTTGGGCTGCAGGCAGAAGACACCAAACCAATCACCGAAGGATTCGGTCATTGCTCCGGTTACACCACCTCTCACGTCGTTCTCTCTGACCTAATCACCCTCATTTGCGATGACCGATTCTACACACAGGATTTTACCCCTCATAACATGACGTCGTGGGGCTTTGCCGATTGCCAGCGTGATCCAAATAGCTGGGGATTCGGTTCCACTCTTGGACGACTCTTGCTCCGTACTCTCCCGGAGCATTACGATGAGAAATCAGTGTTTACTTGGTTTCCGCTCATGCACCCCGCTACTATGGAAGATTATCTCATGAAACACCTCAAGTCCGACGAGTACTCGTGCGGACGTCCAGAACGGCGTAACGCGCCCATTGTCGTCTCGGGTTATCTCGAGGTCAATGAAACCCTCAAGAACAGTCAAATTTTTGTTGCAGAATTCGATCGCGCAAAGGAGATATTTGGGTAGAAATTACCACAAACGCCTTCGTGATACCCATCGTTGATGCGCCTTCATTTTACAGGTTCCTTCCGATCTTTCTTGATGGATCGTTCATGAACACATTCGCGACCTCGACGGACGCAATCGACAGGGTTGGACAGTACTTTTACAAGAAATCTGTGGAGCTTATTTCGTCTGCTTCGTATGAGCTCATCAACACGAATACCAAGGGTGTCGATATCGTCCGTGATGTACTGAGGCTTGTCCCTCTCCATTGGGTTGCATCCGAAATTGTGTGTATCATTCTCGTAGAGGATTACACACGCGTTGATGATTATTTATCCAGGCCTGCATTCCGCTCAAGGAGAAACAGAACCAACCCGGTTCTTACACGCCTCAGCAGCTATACAGTATTCTCAGTGACATCTACCAGTAAGGATCCGTTGTAAGTGTTGTTTTAAACTGAACTAGGATAGGTTTATCTTTCTGGATATCGAGCCTGGGAAGTATATGGTGCTGAAGCGGAGGGTTCAAGATCACGTACGAAATATTTCTCCTTGTATTAAAGCTGCCCTCGGAAACCGCAGGGCTGGGGTAAGTCGCATCATTCACTTTTGGTAAGTTAGCACGATCAACTCATGTAAATATTACAGGGAGTCACAGGGTTCGCTTCCGAACGAGAGAAGCTGTTAAATCATATTTTCGAGCTTGCTCATACTGATGAGCAAGTCGTTATCGAAATCCTGTTCCTTATGGCTGGTATCACAGTGGAGGTGGGAGTGGGTAGGAGGAATAGTTCGTTCACGCGTCTTTCTATGAGCTAATGCATGAGTAATAGCCCTGACGAACATCCTCAACGTCCTGCTTGATACTCCAGACTATGCTAGTCTCCGAACTCGTGCCAATAGCGCGGAGACACAAGATCACCACACTCTGGTAACATACGCCATTGAGGCGTTGAGTCAGTCCGATTTCAATTATACATTCGCCTCTCCTCTCATGTTCTCCCTACTCCAGGGATCGATTCTTCTTTCTCGGGCGTGTATCGCGTGGCGAAGAATAACCATGAGATCGGTTCCCTGAAAGTCGAGCAGGGTGACCGCATTTTCCTAAAAGTCGCCAACGCGGTCATGAACGTCAGCTAGTTTTCCCTTGCCTCACCGTTCTATGTCCCCGGACTCACCCCCGTACCAGGAAGAAGCATTTCCAAATCCCACCACCTTCGATGCGACGCGTCCGCGACCTGAACGACACCTTCAACTAGATGTCGCGTTCAAGGTTATCGGTGCTGACACTGCGCTCGAACTTGTTGTTCAAGTTCTCCAAAGTATACTGGCCCTCGACAACGTCCGTCGTGGTCCTGGCCAATCCGGACAGCTGACACGCTATAGGGATGATACGTTCCAGGACCTGTGTTATGTCTACTTGGATGAACAGCAACACCGCAGCCCGTGGCCCACTTCGATGATCATGTTGTACGATCTAATGCCGTCACTGAATACATAAGTAGATACGCATACTTCCCGTGTATCATTTTCGATTGTAATGGTATAGACGAACTCGAAGAGTAACTGAAAGGAGATGACAATCGCCAAAACTTCAAAAAAGAGATGATAAGAGAGAGGATGGTCCATAATGTCGTTAGAGCACAGAAGCGTAGATATCTGAGGGTAACAGGTTTTGTAGATCGAATATATTGACACAACCGAATGCATCTCTGCTACATGCTATCAACTTGCCGTCCGGGGAAAACACAATGCATTTATCGCTAACGGGAGGATGCAGAACCTCCAGAGGACCCGCCGATTGGTCGTCTGGTGCCAACATCCCAAAGGAGCATGCACCCGTCAGAATGGATGCTAGCGAATAGCTTGCCGCTGGGATGGACAGCGATCATCTGCACTCGCGGGGAATATTCCTTGAGAGGGCGATGCAGCGTCGCTCCATTCGTGGCGTTCCAGAGCTGGATGGTTGATTCCTCAAAGGATCCTGAAATGATCACTTCTCCTCTGGTTGTTTGTATCCATGCGATGGACGACACCACCTCGTGGCCTTGGTCTCTCCAAGGACCGAGTAAAAGGTCTCCCGTGCAAGAATCCCATATTCGGATCCCCGATCTCCCTCCGGTTGCGATTCTGGTGCCATCTGGAGAGAAACACACAGCCCAAAACGAGTGTCCCAAAAATCCTAACTGCTCTGAAAACTCGATGCCAGGGAGGGCATCCGAAGGACCTAGATCGGCCTCGATCGGTCCAAGAGACCGTGAGCCATTCGATATATCGACGATTGTGAACCGCGATGCGTTGTATTCGTCTGTGGCTACCAGACGGAGGTGATCAGGGGACAAGCGCATATTCCACATTGGTCCACTCCAGTCGGTGGTAGCAACGGCCTTCCCTTCTAGCCCGAAAACGTTTCCCCCGAGCAACACTTTGTCTCCCATGATAGCCAATGGGGATCCGGAAAGATCCTGAGACCAGATCTTCCAGATTGGAGCCCTGGATTGAATGTCCCATAGTTCGACCGCTCCGCTTTTGCAGGAAGTAAAGAGACGCTGACTGTTGGGGGAAAATAAAATATGTTTGACGGCGCCATCCTTAGGATGCAAGACAACCGTCGGAGATGGGGCTTGGGGCTTTGGGGCCATCATCGACGTGGTCATGGACGAGCAGACACAGAGCTGTCACTTGCCAAGGTCACGGTCACGATCGGTCCGGTAAATCCGCACGTGATCAATTACATCATTGCGACTTAACGCGACCGCGACGCGTCTCTTTCAAGTACTGACCACGATCACTCATGAGCCAAAGTGCCACTCGCAGAGTATCCAAATTACCCGTCCAGACCAACGATGTCTCAATAACGGACAGGTTACAAGCTCGACAGGCCAAGCGCGCTGCAAAGGCAGCAGAGCGGAAGCAAAAGTCAGACACGTTGAAAGAGGAGGTCGGCGCGATTCTCCCTACTTACAAGGCGAAACCTAATTGCTGTGTCAGGGAAACGTCTTCTTCCGTGATGGTGACTACACCGAGGCAGCAGACTGTTACCGACTGGCCATTCAGGTTCACGGAGACACCGCCAAGCCCGTACTCTTGACGAATCTCGCTGCTGCATATCTTCAGCTCGACATGTGAGTCCAACCCAACTATATCTCCATGTACACCAACTGACTTGGGTTCTCAAAGGTACGTAGAAGCGCACACCACAGCGGACCGTGCCCTCCAGGCGGACCCTAAGTCCATCAAAGCGAGGTTTCGCCGAGGAGTGGCGAGGCGTCATTTGGAAATGATGACGGCTGCAGCCATAGGTGAGACCTACCTCGAATATCTGGTGATCATCTTATTGAATTGCGAAAAGATTTTCGGGCTGTCCTCCGTCTCGACCCTGGAAACAAGGAAGCGAAACGAGAACTTGCATTGGTTGAAGAGGTTCTTCCCGACTACGATCTGTTTGAAGAAGATATGTGCAGTTATTCTGACGATGAAGCCCCCGCTCCAGACGAAGAAGGCTACGTGACGGACTCGATGTCGGAATCGAGTGATTGCGAACATACGGGCAACGGCGTAGCTTGCAAGTTTTACAATCACGCAGGTTGCGCGAGAGGGAGAATTTGCCGGTTCTCACACGCGCCTGACAGTCAGAGTGAGAGGGATGGGCTGTGAGTACTGACGATCTGGCCTTTCGATCGACTTATTGGGTTCTCGTCGCTTACTTTGGTTAGTGGAAGAAACGTCTGCATCTACTACCTGATGGGAGTCTGCAAGTTCGGCGCTGAGAAGTGCAACTACTTGCACTCAAAAGAGTACCTTCCGCAAAAGGGATGGTGGATGACGCCCGAGGGGGTCAATCAAGCGAAAAACCTTTACAAGTTCAGGAAAATGGTCGACAGCGCATTGATTCTTTCCGGTCATGGCAGCAAACTTACCAAGAAGTATCCCAAGCTCAAACCCAAAGCGAAGGCTACCTCGAAGAAATCATCGACAGGAAAGAAAAAAGGCATCCCTCCTCCGGTGTTTTATGACGGGGGCATGCCAGACTTGTCGGATTCGGATGAAGAGTACAATGAGTATGGGTTCACGGATAGCGATATGCAAGAACTTCTCGCTCAGGGGGTGAAGCCTTGGGATGATGATGCATATGTACGTCTTACTCGTCGATCAGAAGGAGTTAGTCACTTAACTTCTCTCATTGCCAGGACGTCTTGGATGCTCTTCGTGGGTTCTAATCCCGACATCATTATTCAATTCCCTGTCAGCTGGCTCTGTTCCGACAATGTCCCCACCATCACTTTTGCAATTCTTTGTCCATTCCTCCTTTATGCATGTCCTCCCGAACTCGTTTGCCTCCCATTCCTACAACATCCGCATGATGACACAAATACGCCTTCACTTACCCGCAGTTTTTGCTTTGTAGTTACTAATCAACCAGAGGTCTATTGACTCTGTCTAATATACTGTTCACCCCAATTATCAGTGAACAAGTAAGTCCTCCGTGTCCGGTTGCGCCACCAGAACTCGTTTCGGCGCGGATGGCCGCTGCTTCTTTTCTAGCATTCCGCCGTTCATCGACGGATACTTGAGCATCGAGCCAGCGACTTCCCGACCATCCTTTCTTAAATTCTTTCTTCCTTGCGCTCTAAGCGAGCAGAAGTCAATCTTCACGTGATCCATTATATCATCACAACGCGACCGCGACGCGTCTCTTTGGACTTGACTTCTCCACACCGTTGACACCGATCACCCAAGCTATCACTCATGAGCCAAAGTACCCACGTATCCAAATCTCCCGTGCAGAACAGCGATGTCTCAATCACGGAGAAGTTACAAGCACGACAAGCCAATCGCGCCACAAAGGCGGCGGAACGAAAGCAAAAGTCCAACAAGTTGAAAGAGGAGGTGAGTGCGATTCTTCCTCCTTACACGAAGTAAGCTTACCGCCGTGTCAGGGAAACGTCTTCTTCCGCGATGGGGACTACCTCAAGTCAGCACATTGTTACAACCAAGCCATTCAGGTTCACGGAGACGCCGCCAAGCCCGTACTGTTGACGAACCTTGCCGCTGCATATCTAAAGCTCGACATGTAAGTCTAATCCAACTACGTATTGCGACACGATCAGGAGTTGACTTGGTCCTCAAAGGTATGACGGGGCGCACGCCGCAGCGGCTCTTGCCCTAGAGGCGGACCCTAAATCCATCAAAGCGAGGTTCCGCCGAGGCGTGGCGAGACGTCACATGGAAATGATGACGGCCGCAGCCGTAGGTGAGATCCACCCCAGCTGTCCGAGTCCGCCACCCTTTATCAAACCCGGTTGCAGATTTCCGGAGAGTGCTCAGCCTCGACCCCGGAAACAAAGAGGCGAAACGCGAACTTGCGTTAGTCGAAGAAGCTCTTCCAGACCCCGATGAATGCAATAAAGAGGGGTGCCGTCATCCCGATCTCGAAGCACCTGCACCAGATGAAGAAGGCTATTTGACGGACTCGATGTCGGAATCGAGTGACTGTGAACATACAGGCAACGGCGTACCATGCAAGTTTTACAATCACGCAGGTTGTGCGAAAGGAAGAGACTGTCAGTTCACCCATGCACGTGACGACCAAAGCGAGAGGGACGGGCTGTGAGCACTGTTCGTGGCGTAGCGTTCATGACTGATTGAACCCACTTTTTCTTTCTTGGGTCAGTGGAAGAAACGTGTGTATCTACTACTTGATGGGAATGTGCAAGCTTCGCGCCGAAAAGTGCAACTACTCCCATTCGAAGGAGTATCTTCCAAAGAAGGGATGGTGGACCACACGCGAAGGGGTGCAAGAGGCGAAGAAGATTTACACCTTCAGAAACTTGCTCGGCAAGGCATTGGGCCTTTCCCCTCCCACGCGCCGCACCGTGAAGCAGTCTTCTAGCTCCAAGATGCAACAGAGGTCGAAGAAATCATCGGCTGGGAAGGAAAAACTTGAATGTGCCACTTCTTCCGGGATTATGGGTTGGGCCGTGGCGGGATTATCGGATTCGGATTCGGATTCGGATGAACAGTAAAACAAGTTGATGCACACGTAGGTCAGACTCATTGGCAGTGATCAACAGGACTTGACATTCAGTCAGTCTCTCTACTAGAACGTCTCAGATTTTTCTTCGAAGGGGATTCTGGTCCCACCGTCTTCTCCATCAGCCATTCTTCAATATCCTGTCAGCAGTTCTGTTCCAGCAACGTTCCATACCATCATCGCAACAAACTCCATCCCTCCATGATTCCCCTGATGCAATTCGTCTTCGACGTGTTATGTTCCCTTCCTACAACGTCCGTACAATCGCAACCCTAATTCATGATTCGCAGTTTCATCAACTCTTTGTACTCCATGTGTAATGTACTCTCCCCGTTGTCATCGTCAGTTGAACGTTGAACCACAGATTACAGGACTTTGTCATGTACCCTCGTAACTCCAGTGCAATTGTGAAACGCTTGCCGCTTGAACTATCTTTAGTCTCGAGTTCTTGAAGTTACTCTGGCGAACGCTATGGAGTGTAGCGCATCCAGCCTGGGCCCGCATATAGACAGGATGAGCTATGTATCTAACCACGGCACTAGCACTCGTCGTTAACCCGCACTCCGCAACTTGAAGGCCAGGACGGCGAACGAACTTAGATTTGGGCGCATCAGTAAGATCATAAGCTGGGCGCAATGAAAGAGTGGTCATATATAAAGGGGTTCTCCTATTCCCCTTACTCTCAACGTTCAACCTTCATACACCACAATGTCGACCAAGAAACAGATCTTCATCACCGGTGCATCCGGTAAGTCGCGACCCACTCAATAGCCCCTATCGTCAACAGTCATTCACCAGGTTATATCGGCGGCGCCGTTCTCGAGCATCTTCTCAAACACAATACCGCTTCTACGTCTGAGATCACAGTGCTGATCCGCAAGGCAGACAAAGCTGCTGCTTTCGAGTCCCTCGGGGTCAAAACTGTCCTCGGATCGTTCGACGACCTCGACGTGCTTGAGAAACAGGCGTCTTTGAGCGATGTTGTGTTTGCCTGCGTGAATTCATGACTATTTAGTGTTGGGTTACAGTCGCTGATTACTGCCTGCAGGCGGATGCGGACAACCTCAAAGCGTGCGAGGCGATCCTACGGGGACTGAAAAAGAGACACGAAGCCACCGGGACGCTCCCCATCCTCATTCATACCGTATGTATTGTTCCGTCTTCTCTTCCACTTCTTCTCATTACATTACCCTCATTTTGCAGTCAGGAACTGGTAAGCCTCTTGACATCGATTAGACGCACTGACCTACTCACGGCGGGGAAATCTTACAGGTGTACTCGTCGACCAAGCTGGCGGGATGTTCGCCTCTGAGACTATCTGGGACGATACTAACCCAGACCAGCTCGAGACGCTTCCGGACACCCAGATCCATCGCACCGTCGACCTGACGGTCATTGCGGCTGACAAACAAGGTGAGTCCGCCCCGCTTCGCTCAAATGATCCCGAAAACAACTAAACTGGGCACTGGCAAGGATATGCCAGGACCTATATCGTCTTGCCGCCCACTGTCTACGGGTCCGGGACAGGGAAACTCGTCGACTTGGGTATTCGGAACCCACGCTCGATCCAAATCCCTATGATGATTACGGCGAGTATTGCGAGGAAGCGAGGTGGGGTGGTTGGCCCAGGGCTGAATATATGGCCTAACATGCATATCGATGATCGTAAGTCGAGTCTTTCGGGTCCAGATCTTGGATCGGAACTAACGCCCGCCCCTGCCCCTCGCCACTCGCAGTCGCCGAGTTGTACATCGTCGTTTACGAAGGCGCACTCGACGGACGAGCTGGCCACGGTCGCGAAGGCTTGTACTTTGGTGAGAATGGGGAGCATGCGTTGAAGGACATCTCGATCGCAATTGCTGAGGCGCTTCATGACCTCGGCGCAAGTGACGCTCGGGATCCCACACCGTTTGATGATGTTGACTACAGCAGGAACGCTTTCGTGAGTGTCCAGGGTTGAGACATTGCGAGGCATACTGACGCAAAAAAAAACTAGCTCCCATACCAGGGGACGAACGCACGGTGCAAAGCGAACAGAGCACGCGCTTTGGGGTGGAAGCCCAAGTATACGACTAAAGATATGTTGAAAAGCATCAAGGGAGAGGTCCAGTGGCAGTTGGAGCATGCACTGGCATGAGAGCAAGATTCGGTCCAGAGCCAATACGAGTTCCTCTGTATTATTGAAGAAGACCTAGGCAGAAAGAGATTGTACATTAGTGTGAGCATGAATTCATTTACCTTTGAACGCGGCAGCACTTCAAGTTCGCCTAGTCTTTCGTCATAGCGTACTATGGCCGCTCCCAGATATTTGGTAGAAGTTGCTAAGTAGGTAGCATTGAACGCCGGCACCAGGTGGTAATGTAGATTCAGTATTGGTTAGAGAGTCAGGTTCAGAAATCAGGACGACGAGGGTGGGAAAGGGTCAAAGGACAATTAACTCTATACATCCAACCCAACGCTGGACGTGATTTGCAATCTAGTATCCGAGATTCAATCAGAAGAAGAAAGCCAGTCATTGTCAGATGTCCCATGCGCACCTCGAGGAA
The DNA here is from genome assembly GCA_038093975.1 of Chalciporus piperatus. Classification (NCBI taxonomy): domain Eukaryota; kingdom Fungi; phylum Basidiomycota; class Agaricomycetes; order Boletales; family Boletaceae; genus Chalciporus; species Chalciporus piperatus. The sequence goes on from JBBPTG010000037.1 coordinate 174,604, forward strand.
ACCCTCTACTCGACGTCCACGATCGCAACGCTCGCATGAGGCCTTGAATGCCCGCCCTCTCCCGGGACCCCATAATAAAGTCTCCCCCCTATTCCATCGAACAGTATGGCAGGAGGAGAACGAAACAGGATGTCGTCCCTGTGCACTATGGGTGGTGAAAAGGATCCATGAACGGCGGTGCATTCATCCGGACTCGCATCGATCGTGAACTTGGTGATGAAGAAACCGGGAGAGCCAGGAGTGATCGACCGAGGAGCAGGGTAACGCATATAAATACCTCTGACGTGTCCATCGGGAGAATGTTCTATGTGAGTGGCACTTTTGTGGGCAAGGGGATGGCACGAGGCGTCGGCTATGCTGAAGAGGTCATGGGAATGAATAGAAATTGGCAAGGGCAGCCTGAGGGCGACGTTGGCGTGAATTTCGTGAAGGGTTATATCAACGCAGCGGAACTGAAGGGTCGAATGTGTGCTCGTCTCGTCCTCTCGTAACTGCAGGAACCTCAGTGTTGTGGATCCAGTGATCGGACTGATGGAAGGCTGTTTGATGACAAGAAGGGTTGGGAATTTGTCGTATGTTTCGCCTTCGTGGGTAAGTTGGAGGAAGTAAGAACCCTGCTCAGTCTGTCGTGGATCTGTAGGAACGATGAATACTTTGACCAGTGTTGCGCCATCGCCGTGGCGTGAATATAGAGCGACAACATGGGTATTCGTGAGCAGCACTAAGTGAGGGCCCATGGATTGCATCCCTGGGGGCTTTTCATATACAATGTCAGTCATAAAAATGATCTCGTGTGGTGGGAATCACACATACCAATCCTATATCGACTTTAGGAAAATGATAAAAAATTCGAGTCCCAGCATCCAGGATTAAGTGTAAACCACGGAGATAGAGCCATGAACGCTGGTTGCAGACGAGATGCACAAAGGCAAAGTGAATGGAAGTCCGGACCACAGGAACTTGCAGGGATGTATATCCAGTCATATGGCCAGTGTCGCGATTCAACCGAAACTCCATCATTTTCCTGTATCATAGAGGAATGACATGAAGGAACCACGGGCAGCACCGGAAACACTTCATGCTCACCATGACACTTCTGGAGATTGTGAGTGGCGAAAGATGACATATAGAAGTAGCTCCTTGCTGCGCATGATCGAACACGCATCCCATAACTTCAAGTTTTCTTGCTCATCTTCCCATAGTATTAAGACGAGATCTAGATTCCGATATGTTTCCCAGTCAGGTTCCATATCGTACAGGACGATTCGCTTGTAGGAGTCGCAGCCAATTAGCCATCTCCCGCCAACGAGTGCAGGAACACCGCTCGTTGGTAACGATCCAACGTCCAAGTCTTCACTTCTGATGGCTCGAATTTGCCGAGTCGTCCAAGTTCGCGCCAATCGTGCAGATCGTGTCAAAGTTGTTTCTAGAAATCGGATCGAATGGAAGGGAAATGGGCCCGGAGGACGAGGGAGTTTGGCGTTTGCATACAACGTTCTCCATATCCAAGGATCGTGCGTGATGTCGCGAAATCGCTTTGAGAGCTACGTACGAAAGCAGCAGAGCATCATGATTTAGCGGAATAGATGCGGGGAAGATGAGCAACGACTGCAAGTTGGATGTCACTTACGACTCGCAAGCGGACGACGTCGAGAGGACTCAAAGAACAGAGAATCTGGCATAGGATTTCTACTGGCTGGGATTCCATCCTGGACGAAGCCCAGTGTTATCATGATGGCGGGAGTTCCTGTGTCAGACGTCTACTACTATGGGTAATGGCAGTGCCTAAATTTGACCCACGCTCTGTAATATGTATGCTGAACGGTCATGAACTTGTCACAGAAATCAGAGAGCTTGTTAGAGCTCAAGACCTGATCGTTTTCCCTCAGGCTCATGAGTCACTGAACGACGATTGGGAAGGCTCCCAGAAGTTGCGCGAACATCCAGCGGCTTCGTTCAAGTTGAACCATCGCCAACTTTTGAACGACCACACCAATATCACCGCCATAGTGTTGATCAAATATTGAACTCGCAGTGTTTTTGATGAACTCGAGTCTCGCGGACATCATGCATCATGATTGGTGAGTGTTTCACTCATCACACATTCCCGATCACATTGCAGGGTCGCGACCCGCTGTTACGTGCAAGAAAAAAGTTAGCCGAGCAGAATGGTTGTATAAAGGGCCACCCTCCCCTCCTCTCATCTTGTACTTACAACTCTCAGTCTCAGCCTCGCTACCTACTACTCTTCATCCCATCCAACATGTTCGCTAAGCTCAGGTATGCCACCTCTCACCTTTGGTGTTGCACTCTGACTCATCGCTGACCCCCTCAACAGCGCTCTCGCAGTCCTCCTCCCCTTCGTTTCTGCCCTCACCATCACTTGCCCCGATGAGGTCATCGTTGGTGCGACCGTCGAGGTCACCGTTGACACGCTCCCCGCTGATCCCTCTGTGGCTGCTTTCCTCCTCGTCGGCCCTGGCGTGGATGTCACACTGAACGCCAACGTTGCCCTCGATGCAACTGTCACCTTGGATATTCCCGGTGATCTTACGGTTGGGTATGGAGACAGTTGAATGATGATCGCGATGCTTGCTAACTGATTGAAATTGACATCCAACAGCGCTGGCTACGTGATCGTCGCTGCCAACGTTGAGTACGTGTCCTTTCTCTCTACCTTGTCCATCCCGTGAACTGACTTACTTCCCAAGCAACGTGAACGAGCCTCTGGCTCAAACGGCTCCATTCACCTGCGTCGACTCGGACGACTGAGCTCAGGGACTTGTCAGGACCGGGTGGGGTGTGTCGTAGACAGATTCTGTCATTTAGACTGGTCTATTTTGTCGGGTCTAATTTTACTTTCTTCAAGTTGGCTATCATTGAGAGCACGTATCTGATGTCAGCTTTTGAGTCCCCTCCACCCTGCATATCACGGTGTTGATTGAAAAAAAGAATCATCATACAATGTACACTGCAACGTGACTCTACCAAACATCCATGATCGAAACAGTTGATGAACCCCGAGTGGGACTCCAATGATGTACCCTACCTCTTACTCCATCGAACCATAACCCTGCCGAACGAAATACATAATCCCTGCTTGCTTTTGGTGGCGACACCATGCCACGAACATCGTGGCATTCATCCGGGGTACCATCAATCGTAAACTTGGTAATGAAAAACTTGCCGGTCGGGGAGGCAAGATGCAAGCTTAATAGAGTATGACGCACGTAAATCCCTCTGACATGTCCATCAGGGGAATGGTCAAGGCGGATGAAAAATCCCTCCGTGGTTAGATCACGCCAGGGGTGATCGATGCTGAAGAGGTGATGCGCAATGATAGATAAAGGGAGGACACTGTCGTCACCAGGGTCAGCTTTGAGGAGTTTGAGATCGACACAACGGAATTCCATGGAGGAAAAAGGCTGTGCTGAGCTTGTGGAAAACGCAACGTTGTAGTTCCAGTCATGAAATCGACTGTGGGTTGTTCGATCACGGGTATGTCCGCGAATACGTCCTGCATTTCCCCTTCGTGGGTGAGCTTGAGGATACCAAAACCTTGGCTAGTTTGCCTCCGATTCGCAGGCACGGAGAAAGCTTGGACGAGCGTAGTACCATTGCCCGCAAAGAAAGCGATGATGTATGTATCTGTGAGCAAGACTGATGCTGATTCTGGGTCGTAGGTGGCTGTTGAAATCTGCGAATGAAGTGAGATATCATAGTGACCCCTGATGTTCTAGACGTACCAATTCCGTACTGAATTCAGGGAAATGATAGCAAGTTCTACTGCGTGTATCAAAGATAATACGTGCATTGATGATATAGAGGAATGGTCCCTGGGAACAGAAGAGCTTCATATATCCTCCAGGGTATGTCGGAATATCCAGGGATATGGTCTTTTTCAACTGACCAGTGTTGATATCCAACCGGAACTCCAACAGTGTCCTGAGAATAAAGAGATCATGGATGCCGTGTGTCAAGTGCGAAGGGATAAGACATACCATACGACGCTCGGACTCGGCCCGGGCGCCCTCAGCGGGCCAGCCAAGAAATAAACGAGGTGTTCCTCGCTTGACGCGATCGAGCACGCATCCAACTCTTGATCATGCTCCCATAGGACCTGCACACTTTGCTGAGAATGGGGTGTCTCAGGCTCGGTATCACGCAACACGATTCGTTTGCCGGATTGCCAAGTGACAAGCCACCTTCCGCCGACGAGTATGGGCTCACCTCCCGCCGACGAGTATGGGCTCACCGCCCGTCGGCTCTAGAAACTGGGTCGAGTGGGATGGAAATGGGCCTGGGGGAGGGAGTTGTGCGTTTGCATACAAGGATCTCCAGTCATAGGTGAGATTGCGGAATCGCTTTGAGACCTGCGACGCAAATTCAGCACAGTCGTTTTGAACAAGATATGTGGCGATAAGCGTGAATTTGACTGACGACTCGCAAGCGGACGACATCGAGAGGGTTCAACAAGCAGATAATTCTGCAGATAATCTCCTCTGGGAGGACGTGTGGTCGGGATTCCATATTGTCGCTAGATGATGGTCGTCGGACGGAAGATGCTGGTGGGCGTGGTCATTCCCACTTCGTAGTTCTCCTTGCAATTTCGTCGAAAGTGACCCTACTTATGTTGCGCCGTGCTCGTCTTAAGATGACGAGAAGTATTTGTGGCAGTGCAGTGGCAGTGTGTAACCTCAGACTACCGAAGCAGTAATGAAGTCCCACGAAGAATCAAACAAGAGAACAGACGGGTGTAAGTCCTACTGGATTGACTGAGGAGAAGAAGTTACAGGCGGGTCCTTATATACGACAAGTAGATGTGATGAGTAAGATAAGACCTCGTAAGCTGACAGCTAAGACTCGGGCGGCCGCGTGACTCCCAACCGTTACATCCCCCCCTCCAGCGAGCTCCCTAGCTCGCTCAGTTGATAGCGTTATCGATGTCTCCTGTCCCTCCATTTTGGGCCAGTCCTTCCGTGCCGAAGTCGACGAGCTCGAACGATCCGACATCAACGGCATCATCTGTGCCGGTAGCTGGGGCGTCGTGGCCAACAGTATTCTCGGTCGTGTCTAATCCGAGATCTTCGGCTGTGACCAGCGGCGCCGAGTCTTCGATGAAGGAGTCACCAGGTACAGGTGGAGGGAGGATAGTGGGCTCAGGAGCTCCACTGAGGAACTGGGCTAAGTCGCTGAACTCGGATAGAGTGTCATGCGACATTGAAGAGTGGATAGATGGAGTATGCGGAGCAATGTCGAAGGTTTGGGTAGAGCCGGCGGTAATTGCCGAAGTGAGGTTGTTCGCCGACTGAGTCGAAGTAGCCGGCCGGCTGCCTTTACTAATGGAATTGTTGGTCCTCGAAGCGGATGGCTGGTGCGAGGTGTTACGATCGCCCTATTCTTTCCTCTTCTTTCCTTGTACTAAGTCCTAGTCGCTGGTTCGAGTCCTGCCTAGGCCTCTTATTTCTTGCTTGCTTTAGTCAGCGGATGTTCTTCGATGTTCTTTCACATTCCATGCTTCATCATTGCTGACTTGTACACTTACCAAGCATGACTCATTCTTATTCGTCATAGCTTGTTCTTACACATTCCGACCAGTTCCATGCCTGCCCTTAACTCGTTCCTCTACTTATATAAACCCTCGAGTTTCCTCCTGTAACTTTAACTTAGACCTACGCAATCTAGCTTGGTCTTTCCTCGCTTCCTTTGAACCTTCTGAGAGTCACCGTCCCACTCTTGAACGGACGCTAGGCCTTAACGTGGACATCCCATCGTTAGGCTACCTTTGAAACCCTTGTCCTTGACTAGGCTTTTGCGTCTACGCTTTGACCTACCCGGTACAAGCGTAACAAAAGGTCTAAGTTACCCCTGAAGGCTACCTTCGCTGTAGACCTCCACCATTTCCCAACGACCTCGCCTCGACACCTCTCGCTGGGGCCCCCCACGAGAGACCGCTAATCCACAGAACCCCGAATCTTCTGACTCGGGCTCACCTGAAGAGGAAGATCCCTCTAACCCCTACGACACCTCGGATCTTTACGACGAACCAATCACCACCCAAGAGGAACAAGAAGAAACCCTTCACCTCTCCCACGAATTTTCCTCAGCTGTAACCATCCCAAGGTCACCAACACCACCGTCGCCAACCCCAATATCCCGAAGAGCTCCACAGTTCCCTGTGTCGCCTGCTCCCCCACGAACCCTAGCTTTCCCCACTCCTTCCCTTCCCGCACCCGCATTTGCACCAGGAGCGTATCAGGTACCCCCTACCTTTGTAAACCCCATGTCGTCCTCCAAACCCACTGAACTCCGCATCGGAGCCCCAGACGCCTTTGATGGCTCCTTTGAAAAGAGCACTGCTTGGATGAATTCTATCCAATTCTATCTCACTGTCAATGGTGACGTATACAACACCGACCCCAAGAAGATCGCCTTTGCGCTGTCTTACATGTCCAAAGGATCAGCAGCCACTTGGGCCGCCACCTTCCGCCGCAAAGCCATCACCGGCGCCACAGTCACAATGGGAACCTGGGCTCAGTTTATCACTGATTTCGAAACCGCATTCAAACACCACGACACCGTAGGAAACGCCGTCGCCTGGCTCTCCACCAAGCGAATGAAACCTCTCAAGAATGGAGAGCATTCTCCCTCCCTCCCAGAATTCATTTCAAGTTTCCAGAATCAAGTCGCCTTATCAGGCATCACCGATAACAATGTCCTAATCGGATACTTTTCCGCAGGCATACCCGTCTCCCTCATGAGACGAGTCAACAGCATGGACACTGTCCCTACCACGATGGAGGATTGGTACAAACGCACTACCCAGTTCCAGACCCAATGGGAACACGCCAATGAAATCGCGAATCGCAATCGCAACCCTGCTAAGCCATTTCGTCCATTCTCCTCCACCAACCACTCTACCCCTGCCCGGGACCCCAATGCCATGGACGTCGACGTCATCCGTATCTCCAAACTCACTCCTGAAGAGCGGAAACGCTGCCAGGAAAAAGGGCTCTGCTTCCGCTGCAGGAAAGCTGGACATCGGTCCAACGCCTGCCCAGAATTCTCCTCGAACCAGAAAACCCCGAAGAAGGTTCAGAAGGTTGAGGAAGAAATTCCCTCGCTGATCGAGATAGATGATGAGGATGAAACCACCGTTCGTAAAGTAGCCTTTGTCACAAAGGGTTTTTAGACCGGGAAGCTCTGCCGACGCAAGCTTCCCCAATCACGTGTGCACCTGTACTTGTAAAGTCGCGAAAGCGCTCTATGCAAATCCCCATACAGATTATCGTTCCCTCGCACACGATGAAAGCCGTCGAAACCCACGCCCTCATTGATAGCGGCGCAGACATCTCCTGTATCGACTGGGGCTTTATAAGAAGAAATCGAATCCCCACTACTCGACTTGAAACCCCTATTCGAGTCCGAAACGTCGACCAGACCGCAAACAAAAGCGGGATGATACTCTTTACCACCACCCTCTTCCTTGATATCGAAGGAATCGCACAAGAAGTAATCTTCCACGTCATGAATTGCGGAAACGAGAACGTCATCCTAGGACTCCCATGGCTTGAAAAAGCGAATCCAACCATCGATTGGCGCCGGCGTACCTTGTCGCTGTCGGAATCCATCGACGAGTCAAAGAAGTTGTATACCATACATGCCGCAGCCTGTAAAACCAACGACCAACTCTTCACTCGACCCACCCCTCCTCCTCGACACTCTTATGTAACCCCGGAAGTCGATCAACAACTCTATGACTACCTGGACTCTGAAACCGAATCCACCTTTCTTAACCGCGCTTACGAAAACCATACCCTAAACCGCATTATTCGTTGCGGTTCACGCTTTGTCCCCAATCATGTTGTCGCTCGCCTTACCCGAGCTACTGAACTCGCAATCGCAGCCGAACTGGCTAAACCCAAACCTATCCTCCCAAAAGAATATGCCAGATATGCCTCGGTTTTCGATGAACCCTCGGCTGGTCACCTTCCTCCATCTCGGGTTTATGACCACGAGATTAACCTGAAGGAATCCTTCGTCCCTAAAATTGGAAAACTTTATCCGCTATCTCCGGATGAAAAGAAAGCCACAGAAGACTTCCTCGAAGAGAACCTGCGTACGGGAAAGATACGTCCCTCCAATTCCCCCCAGGCATCCCCCTTCTTCTTCGTCAAGAAGAAAGATGGAAAACTCCGCCCTTGCCAAGACTATCGATATCTCAACGAACATACTACTCGAGACGCGTACCCACTTCCCCTCATTGGGGATCTCGTCGACAAATTGAAAGACGCCGAAGTCTTTACCAAGTTTGATGTGCGATGGGGTTACAACAATGTCCGCATCAAAGACGGACACCAGTGGAAAGCCGCTTTCCTCACCCACAAAGGCCTCTTTGAACCGACTGTGATGTTCTTCGGACTGAACAACTCCCCAGCCACCTTCCAGCGCTTCATGAACGACTCTTTTCGAGACATGATAGCTGAAGGGTGGCTTGTCATCTATATGGACGACCTTCTCATCTTTTCTCCCGACAATGCTACTCACACCGCTCGCACACAACGAGTCCTCGAACGGATGCAAGAGCTAGATCTCCATCTTCGTTTAGAGAAATGCAACTTCGCCGTAAACGAAGTGGAATATCTTGGCATGATCGTCCGCCCCGGAGAGCTTGCCATGGATCCCGTCAAACTCGACGGCATCTCTCAATGGCCCATTCCCACTACCGTCAAAGAAGTTCGCTCATTCCTTGGCTTTGCCAACTTCTATCGACGCTTTATCCCAAATTACTCCTTAGTCGCCCGCCCTTTGATTGACCTGACCAAAAAGGATCATCGATGGGACTGGAACAATGCCTGCCAAGATGCCTTCGCCCGCCTAAAACAGATGTTCCTAGCGAAACCCGTCTTACGCTTTCCAGACCTTTCCAAACCCTTCGCCATCGCAACCGATGCCTCTAAATTTGCCTCTGGAGGTATACTCCTCCAAACTGATGCCAACGGCGATTGGCACCCCTGTTCCTACCTCTCCCAATCCTTTGGTGACGCTGAACGGAACTACGATATCTATGATCGTGAACTCCTCGCCGTGATCCGTGCACTTAAAACCTGGCGACACTATCTCCACGGCTCTCCCTTCCCTGTCCAAGTCTTCACTGATCACAAAAACCTGACCTACTTCCGTCAACCCCAGAATCTAAACCGTCGGCAAGCCCGCTGGCTCCTCGATCTTGCTGACTTTGACCTGAAAATGATTCATGTTCCTGGCTCATCCCTCGCCGGTCCCGATGCCTTATCTAGGCGTGCTGATCACTTTCCCACCAACGCCGATGACAATGCGGGTACCACTCTACTACCACCCTCCCTATTTGTCCGTGTCATCGACGCCGCCATGAACAACCACATTTCCAGTCTTTCCAAAGATGACCCGTTTCTCCTCACCGCATTACAAGCCATTGACGGCGATATCCCAGCGCCATTCCGATCCCGGCTGGCTGACTGGCAGATGAATAACGGTGTCCTGACCTACCAAGGTCGCGTTTACATTCCACCGGACGAAAACTTACGTCGCACTGTCGTCCAACGCTGCCATGATCACCCCACCGCCGGCCACCCGGGTTATCTCAAAACTAGACAGCTGGTTGCTGCTGAATTCTGGTGGCCTGGTCTTGCACAGTTTGTGCGCAAATATGTCGAAGGATGCGCAACCTGCCAGCAGAACAAAGCGAACACGCATCCAACCACTCCACCCTTGATGCCCATACCGTCAAAGAGCT